>CH002597.1:854812-866698 GCA_000149265.1 Ciona savignyi
CAAGATAGAAAAATTTATGGCTAACCACAAAAAATTATTAAAAGCGCCATGAGGTGCAGGAATCTTGCACAACAAGATCTTGTTGAAAAATACCAAGCTTTCCAGACTGAGATAAATCATGCTAGCTAGTCGGTTGTGTCTTTGGGCAAGGCATTTCACGGACATTGCCTGAACCCAGCAGATTAGTGGGTTCTACCAAATTAAAGGAACGTTACTATCATACACAACACACTGCAATAGCTCCGGTAACTAGACGATGGGCGCGAGGTGATCTGACGATTGCTCGTGTGTTAACCCCCTTGGTTTTCCTATTCACAGGGATAAACATGAATATCCTATCTTATCCCTAATTCAACTTCAAAATGCGAATTTCAATTATTAAACAATAAACACCCACTTACACTGGTATAAAAAAGACAAAATCCACCCCACTTACCTTCATATCGAAGCGAGTTGTTGATGAACTCTGTGAGTCCGGATGGCACTCCTCGTAGGACATCGCATGAGTATCCATCCTCTGGGAGGAGGAATGGGAGTTGGAGGTCAGGATCCTCCTTCAGTGAGATGTCTCTTCCATCAGACTTTGTGAGCTGGAGCAAGATTGACGATTTTTAATTAAAATTTATGATTTTGACGGTAAAATAGATATTTTTTAAAAATTGTTGGCTTTCAAGAAGTAACAGACACAGGCCCCATATGGTCTAACATTGAATACTACTTATCCATAGTCAAAGAAAACAACAGCCATTCCACCATGCTTACACATTTTTAACTGCAATTTTATATTCCAGTTATTTTCACGACTGTAGACTCTTAGTTAGCATATTCAACTATCCAGCCATAGGCTAAAAGTTAGGGGTACCAGGGGTGCAATATGCACCCTGCATTCAAATTACACCTAAGGCCCTGGCTGTAAATGCAATCAAATTACAGCGACATGTGCACTGTTACTGCTGAAAACAACAAGTTCACACTTAAATATTATTTTACCGGAGTCTGACAAGATCTCAAATTACCGGGTGCCTCTAAACACTAAAGGACCGCTTGGATCGCTTGGATCACTTAGATTGCTATGGAAAGTAATTCTAACACTGTTCCAAACACTAATCTCAACCCCAGAACTAACTTTAACCCCAACCCTTACATTAATATCATGGCTTTTGCAATTAGCGATCCAAGCGATTAAAGCGATCCATGCGATCCAAGTGGTCCTGTAGTATTCAGAGGTACCGCAAATTACCCACCTCATCAGCAGAGTGCTGCGCCACGGAAACTACTTTCTCGATCAACTGCTGCGATATCTGCTTCTCCCCCTCATGCAGTTGAGGTTGGTAGTTGCGAAGAAGCGCTTCAAGTTGGAGGGAGTTGAGTTTGAAGCAGGTTCCACTGATGGCAGCGATGTCATCCGCCGAGTGCTTGGGGGCTTGTAGAAGGTGGGTGGCTTGGGTGATGCGAGCAAGGTGACAGTCGGCTGCAAGCTCCAGACCCTAAGATGAAGATTAAGGTGATGTTGGATGCCACGATTTGATTGTTTATGGCAAGTAGTGCAGGATGAGCACAACCAGGGTACTGATAAGGTGAGTCTTAATATAAACTTAATATAAAGTCTTAAATAATCCATACTTGTTTAAGGAAATTTTACCGTTGACATCTGGGCGCTGTCGACTCACTGTTAAAATCATTCCACAAAACAGTCTTTTTTCAGCCGAAATAATGTTTTCAAATCATCAGTTCACCTGTTTTTCAGCCCAAGTTTCGATCATGGCCAATCTGGTTCGAATCCTAATGCCCCATTCTCTACAGCACAAACCCCTTGCGTCTTGGTCATTGCCTACCAGCCGATTGAAAAGCCACATGTTTATGGAGTGGAAGAGCTGGGAGAAGAGTTGTATCGTCAGCGCGGCGTTGACACGGCACCGGCGCAGAAGTGTCATGGCAGAGGATAACATGTGGAGAATGTCATCTGGAAATCGTTGTCATGTAAGGAATGGTGAAAATTGGGTGATGGGGAAAAAATGATTAACTCTGAATTAATTGTTTGGTTATTTAATTAAAGCATTTGGAAACAACAATAATGAATTAGCCCCGAGTATTGAATGGTCATGTTTATTATGATAATGAATAGTTGCGTAGGAAAATGGGTAATGTGACCGATTTATACACAGATTTCTATTTAAAAACTGCTGCAGGGACAAGCCCAGTATGGGGTGGGAGGTTAACAATAGACATGTTTTATTAACTGCTGTCTTTTTTCTGATTCCAATTTTTTTATAGAAAATACTGTCACCGTTTTTTCGTGAAAAAATATTAACCGAAGTAAACAGAATTCAACCTATGCGTTATATCCACTCACACATTGAGAGTCGATTACTGTGTTTCTGTTGCTTCAACCCTGAAGTGTGTCCACCCGGCAGGTCGTCAGTGAACTCGGAGAGGAAAGCTGGCATCAGGGAGAACAGTGTGTTCTGCATGCACTGCACTAGGTGTCTGGGGGTGAAATGGGGATTATATTGGGTTAAACATTGTCAGAATGAATGGATTTGATTTTACCCCGCTCATATGCACTAAACCAGAGTACTGTCTGGGGGTAAAATGGGGATTTTATTGGGGTAAACATTGTCAGAATGAATGGATTTGATTTTACCCCGCACATATGCACTAAACAAGGTGTCTGGGGGTAAAATAAGGATTTTATTGGGGTAAACATTGTCAGAATGAATAGATTTGATTTTACCCCGCTCATATGCACTAAACTAGGTGTCTGAGGGTGAAATAGGGATTTTATTGGGGTAAACATTGTCAGAATGAATAGATTTGATTTTATCCTTCTTACATGCACTAAACAAGGTGTCTGGCGGGTGAGTTTAAAAAAGGGGGTTTAAATTTGGGTGAGCATTGTCGGAATGAGCAGAATCTATCCTTTAAAAAAAACATGACAACTTTTCTTGGTTATTGATTGCAGAAAAGCCTGCTCTATTCGAAAAAATATCAGCTCTTATGCGAGGTCAATTACCTGACACGATGTCAGGGGAAAATGTCAATCAATCTGAAGACTTAATTTTAGTATCCAAGAATTTAAATCATTGTCATAATGAGAAGAACGATCGCTCCAACATGAGATAGAGAATGAACGATTCTTGGTTATTTACATAAGTGAAAATAGCTTGCTTATCAATAAGACACTAAAATGCTGTTATGGCGAAATTTACATCACTTTTATTATTGTATGAGTTCATCTTTGTTCGAATATAGCAGGCTTTGTTTATTAATTTATATTGGGGTAAAAGTTTATTTACGGAAAAAAGGGAATTATTACTATTTAGCTCTATGTAAGACATGATCCTATGGTAAGTCCTATTATAGCTGTCTTTGTTACGAAAGACAAAAATAGTGCTTGTAAAAGAAGTTTGTAAAGAAATATGCTAATTTTAATAAACAAAAGATTGTGTAATGTAAAAAGGATTATGTTATTGCATATAGATTCTGTTATTATCTATAGTGTAAAAAGAAAAGAAAATGATTATACTTATGTATTTTGCCTCACATCTTTACAGTTATGGTTACAATATTCTTTAGTCTATCTGTGCATAGTGTACCCATTGCAACTCGTTACACAACAGACTACATATTCTCTTTACTCAGTATGTATTTTTATAAAAACAGAAACTAAAAAAATGATAAAAGGTTGGCCGCCATTGGCAAGTAAAGAATATTTTATCGGAATTAATAATGCTAAGATTGCACTGGGGCAAAAAAAATGACCAATTTGTGATAAAAAGGTTGGGTCAATAAAAAATGAAATAAAACTATACTAAATGATCAAAACCGAACGAGATTTCTCCTTACATTCCACAAAATTACTGTCACTTAGTGACAGAGTAATTATCACGCTGCCTAGTGCTACAAAGCATGTTTCAGAAGACAAGTCATGTGTAGTAAGGCTGAGTTATCGAAAGGTGGAACAACTACAAGTCTTTTTTGCGCTGAAGTTTTATAGTTTAAACAGCATCAAACTTTATAAATGTTATGTTCTTTAATTTGCCACTAAAACTTAATATTTCTTGTGACCAAAACATCAAACTACGTTTGCGTAAAACCAAATGGAGCCATAACACCAGCTTTTGATTGCCAAAAAAACAAATCTTTAAAAAAGACACCAGTTTCATTTGCGAAAAACCAAATTTGACCAACACACCAACCGTCAACAAAACATTAGCCCCCCACCAAATATGGCCAAAACACCAGTCCCGTATTACTCAAAAAGGACAGATCGTAACACTTTGCACATTCACCTGAAAGCCAACTGGACAGATTTAGCGAACTTGTCTTGTGCAGCCACAGTGATGGGGCTCAATTCCACATCCTGTCGCATGAAGTTGAGGATCTCGGAATGAGTTGGCCATCCAGAACGCAAGCTCCGTCACAGAGGAAGCACTCAACTGGTACAAACAAGATTCAAAATATAAAATAGCTTGTCTGGTTCGTTGGTAGTCAGTTAAGAACTTCTGCCAAAAGGTTGTAGGATCGAAAACAGCCCTGGCTAGTTTTGTCCTTGGGCAATGCACTTTGTGAATATCGCCTAAACCTAGTGAATTGATAATTGACCAAAGAAGTAAAAATGTTTCAATCAAACACAATATACTGGAATAGCTCCTGTAACCCAATGTTGGGCAAAAGGCAACCCAACAACTAACCATGTGATAAAATGTGTTTTCCAATACACAAGTATATAATATCAAACATGTCATTTTATCATAATTAGTTCAAGACAAGGGGATATGGTAATTTAAGCAGGAACAGTTAATATTAATATATACAGACAAAAGTCCAGTTTTACAATAGTTTTACAAAATTACCTCATGCCAGAAATACAGACAACACCTTAATGCATTATATGTCTGCTTTTTCTATGCGAAGTGATCCATTTTTGATATCATTTGACAAAAAATAAAAACAATCAACTAAAAATTCTTTATAAAAAAACAAAAATAATTAAAAATCATTTTAAAGTATTATGACAAAAATAAAAAAGTTGTTTCCAAAATTAAAAGAAAAACACAAGTATGAACCTGAATTGACTGGTCCAGGAGTTCAGTAATAAGACTCAAATATGAAACCACTTCGTTAAAGTGCGGCACCAGGCTTCGAATGAACATGTAGCTGGTGTAGGACGGCGAGAGCTTGAAATGTAAAGTATTCCCGTCCATGGAGAATATATTGGAGAGGAACTGTTTCTCTCCTGAAATTAGGATTCATTTAAAAGCGCCTCTATGCAATTCCTCTATGCCTCTATGCAATTATCATCAATTACCATTTTGTACTAATAAAGGTTAAAAAATTAAAAGACACTAAAGGTTAAAAAAACTTAAGATAAAAGGTGAATACACAAATCTTCCAAATACAGTTACAACTGGGACAATTACCATCACAGATTTTGCATTAAATTTTTATCGTTTTTTTCTACACAGTTCCTTCTTTTTTATTTGGGAAAGGAGTTAATAAGGTTATTTAAACTAGTGACATTTCTTGAAAGGGAGGTGTATGGGGTAATTGGCCAGCTAAAAATATATTTTTAAATTAGTTTTTATTTAACATTTTAATTTTATTTATTGTCTAATATACCACAAATAATTATAAAACCATTGCAAAAACTTCTGTCCGTAGAATTTATTTTAATTATATTAAAACGATATATATAAATTAAACAAACTTTTTAAAACCCTCTAATAAATAATTATACTCGCAATTATAACATCCATGAAATGGTGACAAACAACAATTAGTTGGGTGGGATTTAAGCTTAACCATTTTTGGTGGTAAACAACTTAAATTCTACCCCTAATTCAACATTTTTAACCTTTTTAGCCACCATAGGGTGATGACAATGATACTAGCCTGTTCACATTTAACGATAATCTTGTTTGGAAATAATCTTTCAACTAGCCTTTTAAAAACCGGCGTTTCTATCAACTCGATATAGTATAAAAAAGGAACTTTACCACAAAGGCATCGTCAGGGCTTTATAATGACTTACCCCCTCCAGTTTAGATATTTTGACAAGTTTTATTTCAATAAATAAATCGTAAACAAGCGGCTTACCTCCTCGCATAACTGTGATACTCGCTGGAAGGGCAACCGACTCTTGTCTGGGGCTGTACATTGATTCCGATTGCGAGTACGACTTGTTACGTGGTCTTCCTTGTTGTTGCTCTGGCGTCGGTCTGTACTGCTCCATGGCGCTTTTCCGCTTCTCCATCTGGAGTCCATTGTGTGGTTAGTGGTGTACATAACGGCACAATTGGGGGATGTGTATTGTCGGTTTAAGGACTATTTTGAAAACAAGCGTCCGACAGAAAAATTGATAATGTTGGCTTTGTAATGATATATTTATCAAATACGTAGTTAAGCAAGATACAAAAACCTCTTTACTTAGTGTCTAAATAAAATTCAAACTTTATTGACAAGCCGCCTTATTTTACTGATCAATGTTTAGTCTAAGCAAAACGATAAAGCAAAACAAATAGTACAGTTTTGTTTATTATTAGAGTTGGCTAATTACAAATACATAAACCCAGAATAACTTTTTTATCTCTAGACGATAAAGAATGTGGCTTTATTCCATTTTTAACTCATCGTTTTAAAATGGCCGAAGGTAAAAAAGTTTGTTATCGATTTGAAGGTTTCTGCTCTGACTGTATTTTAAACCTATATTAGTAAACATAACAGCTGTACTATATTTGTAACTGTGTTCAATGTATTAATCCTTGAAAATAAAGTTTTACATAGAATAGGCCTCAACCTTTTAATTTCGAGCATTATACATTATAAATATGCTTTTTGCTGTGTGTAAACACTTGGGATGGAATACAAAATGTTAAATTATAAAAATTTAATTTATATTTATACCTTTAAGCTCACATACAGCATTTTTGGAGAGCAGTTATATTTCATAAATCCAATTTTTGTATTGTTTATTTTGGTATTTTAATATCAGCTTCCTATTATGTCAAATATAGAATCTGCCAGATCATTCAACCTAACATACTGTATTTATTTTACCAATAAAAGGGAAACTGCATACATCATTATCATATTAAAATATACTTAGAAAAATTATTATCCAAATAAATAAAGGAGCAATGGCAGAGGGAAAATCATCAATTTCTCTTCAAATTAAATCCTTAAAAAACCGTCTATTGTAGAAAAGAGCAAATTATTATAATAATATTCATTAAATGCCATTTTAGCCTTACAGGTTAAGTGCAAACCAAATATTAAGATGATGATAACAGTTATAACTCACATTTCCGATAGCAGGGGGTACGGTGTAGTTGGAATTGCGCTGTGTGGGATTGGTCTTGGTTGGTGCTTGGTTGCTTTTGTGGGGAGAACTTGGAACGCCTGGTTATAATATAATGGGTGGGTTGGACACATAATACATAGATTGTGATAATGGTTAATCAAATCGGTAACCGGTAAAAAATAACCATTTCCGGTTTAATAATTATAGTTTAAATTAATAGAAAAAATAAATAGGTAAAAAATATAATAAATGTGGTAAAAAAATTGGTAAAAAATAACCGTTTCTTAGCAATTGGTGTTAATAAAAATAAATTGGTAATAAAAAAAATGGTGTTAAAAGACCTGCAACATTTCTCAAAATTTAAATATTTTTAATTGGACAACGCTTTGTATTAAGTAGTGACTGAACACTGAAGTAACATATATTGGTAAAGTTCTAGAATCCGAATAACTTATTACAGTAACTGGTTGCTTATTGGTTTGGTAATGTACAGCAATCGTGTATGTGTAAAGTACAGAGGTTGCAAAATGCAAAACATGTAGTGGTAGATGTAATAACCGTGAAAAGCAAACAAATCTGTGCGGATGGATTCTTGGCAATGAAACTGTATTAAAGTAGAAGTTAAAGGGCAAACTAAACATCAACAAAACTGCCACCAAATCCATAACATTTTAGTAACTGCACAGTAAGAAAAGTATTATTTAGATTCACTTTATAATCTACAAAAAGTCAAAATTGAGCAATCTAATTATAGATAATGATACTTGGATTTCTATTTAAACTAAGGACTGGGTATTTAAAAATAGAAAGTACCTTGGTGTTTTTCAGGGTATAGCATTGACAGCACTCTATCCATTTTCTTTCTAATTTCTGGAATCTGAAATAAGAACACGAATTTGCACAAATTAACACAAGCAGAAGGTTAGGGCCTTAGGGGTGACATGGGTTCTTACACCACAGCATAAAAAATAGCCTTATTGGATTTGCTTGAACTAGAAAAGCCTTGGCATCCAACAAGTTAAAACTGGGGTGTGGCGTAATACTTTGCTGCTAGTTTAATGAACATTTTCTACACTTTGGCTGCAACCACCATAATTGAGCAGGCTACAAAACTTTTATAGGCGTCATTTTTTATGGGCCACATACCAATATTCAGTGAATTGTAATAACTAAGTTTGCCATTTAAGTTTTACTTCGAATTTTTGAAATTGCATTTAGATTTTGGGAAACATGGTTATTGAGCCACATATAGCTCCTGTTAGTAACATGTGATTTAATGCATAGGCCTACATTCCTAGTCCCAGTGGTACTGTTTATCTGCCCATAGTCCCCTATTATTTAATGTATATTGAGCAACAGTCCCACAGACGTTCATAGTTCACATGATAAACTTCAACACAGATGATTTACCAAACACTGCATTCCAGGGTTAATTATTTATCATATCGCGTATTTCATTTTATTAATATTGTCTTATTTTATCACTTCGATAATCATCAAACAAAATTTTAAATTGCTATTATTTATTTTAATAAACCCATTTACAAACTTAAATCCTCTACATTATATTTTATAGCTTAAACATCTCATTATATAATATAGCTTTAACAATTTTGGTACCTCTACCTAATATTACCTAAAATCTATTTTTTATTATTTAAGCATAAAAGAAAACTTGGCACAGTGGAATATAATAATTCTCTGCTCAAGAAAAGTAATTTTTTATGTAAATTGCCCTGAGCAATATATCTCTATTTAAAGTACTTGAAGGCATGGCTACATGAGTGTTTGTTATTAGACCAAATAGTAAACATATAACGGATAAGCTGATAGACTGAAAGAAACGTCAAGTTGACTCTTTCTCACAATTACGAAGTTAATAGTGAACAAAACTAAAAATTAACTGGAATAGGTTATCAAAACCGGGTATGCTTAGTTTAATATATGGGAAAAATATTAGGCAGATTTAGTTTGCTAACTGAAATTATGTACCTATTCTTGTTAGAGCATATCAAGACATTCTGCATTATCAGTCCTTACATAATGCTCAATTGACATGACATCCAACTCAGCCTATATACATAACATGTCCTACTCATTCCAGCCCCACTCACCGGAATATCAAGCCCAGGGTCGCAAAACACCAGCATTGTCCTTCTGCCGAGGTTGACGATATCCTCGTGCGCCAACATCTTTGTCTCGCTGATCATTTTCCCGTTGACCAGCACCTTTCCGCTGCCCTCGTGTGGAGTAACCTTTGAGGGCGTGGCAAAAAAATAGGATTTATGAAAAATATTTTTTTTTTACTTTTTTTTGGTAAAAAGCCTATTTGGACTACTTTGTCATACTAATGCAATAACCATGCTCAAATCCTGGGTAATTAATTCAAGGTAAGTAAGCATATCTACATTGGAAATTTTCCGATTTAATAAAAAGGTCGAATACAATGTAATTAATAAAATTACATTGTATTCGACCTAACTATCAAATCTTCACCTTTATTAACAAAAAATTAGCATCTTAAGGTAAAAGGTCACTTAATCAACTATACATATCGGTACGGCTGTTATGTTTAATTTTTAGGACATTTACTTTGTTTTTCAAAAAATTTAATCTGAATTTTAGTCAACATCGTGTGTTCCAGGGGTGCAATTTTTAAAGCCAAGTCATTTGCACCATAGTAGCACTAACTTTACAGCACAATGCTTACCGTAACCACTCCATCCATGTTAGTGATAACGCAATGGCAAGGAAACAGCTCAGGGGATGGGTGGAGTTGGATGAATTGACCGTATTTTGCGTTTTCATGGTTGCAACCGATCTCGGTTACATTGGGTGATATGCGATGGATGATCCAATTATCTCTCGCTGTGAGGATTAACTTGGGTTTAACAACTGAAATACTGGAGGTGATTTGACAAGACGTCTGACTGTTCTGTTTTAGATGTATGGTTTTAAATACAAATACCCATACAACTCTGTATCTCTGTTAAGTTGGGATAAAACAAATGATCCATGGCACTTCAAGAAGATGTCTGTCTGTTTTACCTTCTAAGAATATATAGATTTATAAAAAACACCCATGATGATAAGAGTTATATGGTTAAAATGTATGCAAAATGTTTATTCAATTTTTTGCATATATTGATATTGTTTTGCAATTTTTTTAAGTTCTGACAGACATATTAATAAAATCAGAAAATTGTCAGGCATTTTTGCCTCACTAACATGGTGACAGTTTTATGATGATTGACGCATGTGATTCAAGTGATAGCGCTGCATAAAGCACTCAAAATCGATGAGCATAATACCAACACGCGATATAAACAATATAAAAGGTCTTCTTCTTAAAAATATTTTTTTTGTATGTGTGTTTTTAAAAAATTGTCAGAAACTTGAGTTCTAATTGCACAACAAAATACACAATGATACGGTAAAAACTTAAAATAAAAAAAAACACTACTAAGTGGGGTATTTTTTATAGTACTAATTAAAACACTTATTATTACTGCTCAATTCAATTGACAATTAGTTAATTAAATAGTAATGAATACAATTTAATACAACAACAAAAATCTCCCAAAAATCTGTACTTACATTTTGTAAGTTGTAGCAGCTTAGGTGAAGAAACAGGAGCCTTTTTCACACTTTCTTTTTTAGATCGGTTGTTTAAACTAGACTGGGAATGGTGATGCTGCCTGGGCAATACTTCATCGGATTTCGCCTGTTCATGGTATTTGGGGTAAAAATTTGATCAATTTTCTTGAAATTTTCGTTGTAAAATCAATGATTTTTGTTTAATAATGCAACCAATACCTTTTACTATTGGTAAATTTTTTATGGTAACTTAAAATGTCAAGTTTCGTTTATGCAGTAAATGCAAGAAGTAAAGTATTTTACATTCTTATGTAAATTTGGAAAGTAATATAACTGTATCCGATAACTTAACTATATCTGTGCTAGGTATATAACTACATTTTGTAATTTAACTAATGCATATAATAGTAATATAACTACATCATATAACTTTAACCGTATCACATAACTTAACTATATAACTAAAAGTTATATAACTATATCATATACGATATACCACAACTATATTGTGAAAGAGGGCAAAGGTTAAGTTTGTGGGGTCGAAAGATATTTGGTGACATCACAGTGGAAACTCTATATATATTATACACTGAAAAACGTTTGCTTAATATAATTTAAAATATATGAAACATGTTAAACAAGGTTGTTATTTATTTAGTCTAGAAAATGATAGCAAAAAGATTTTACGATTGCATGGCAGAAAAGTTTTTTGAATGCATAAATGATTCAGAATAAGAGTGGGCTGCTTACATATCTCCATGCCACCACTTACTTTATATTCGTGTACCAGATACACAATTACATGTTTTTGTAAAGATTTCATGACATGAAGTGATAAGTGACTTGATATATCATGCGATCTGTACTATAGTATAAGTTATACCTAATGTCAGTAAAGTCTATATTGCATACAATATTTTTGGTTGATATATAAATGGGGAGTCTTGGTAATTAAAGTTATTGCATTATAGATTGTAATTGTAAGT
>CH002597.1:867241-880156 GCA_000149265.1 Ciona savignyi
CCAAGTATAATTTCTGCTAAACAGAACATGTAAAACTAAAATCAAGTAGAAGTATGCACGCTAATTTTTAATCCATTAAGTGATATATACATGATATGCATGGCGGACCTACTAAACAAAATCGCATGCAGTTCTTGTGTAATCCAATCGAGTAAAAGGTATTTTCTATATATTAGTTATATTGTAATTGTAAATAATAAAATATGTTACAAAATCTTTAAATATACACAGAAAACAAGCAATAGTTCATAGGATTCGGTCCAAATACCTTGGTGGGGTTGCCAGTTCTTTTGTACCATCAGGGGGCACTCATCCCTCGTAAGAGCCACCTCCCGACCCCAGCCACCTTCGAAGCATTCCTCCGGCTTCGAACCAGGGGGAAGAATGATCTGGGTGGAAATAATGGGGTAATATGATGTTGGGTTAGATGCCTTTGTAAAACGACTTGGTAGATATCTCTAGTACAGTTACAATATTTATTTATTGTTATTTAAATAATAAAGAAGCATTAACACCACAAACTAATGAAAGAGTCATACTTGCACAAATATTTTTTATGATATGTACTTAATAACTAATGCTTAGTATGTGTATAATTGCAGTATCATTACTGCTCTATCTATTGTGTTCTTGGTAGATATTATTATGCTCTTAGAGTCTTAGCTGGTAGTAAATATAAATCAGAAAGGAATCATCGGGTATTCATTCATCATAACTTTTTACATAAGATAAAGCTAGATTTCTGACATTATTTGGACATAAAATTGTACACTACGGATTAAGCAATTCATCTATGTTACTTAATACAGAAACTATGGTGGAAGACGACTCCATATATTCGTTGGCTATAAATAGAAAAAATTGACACCTATTTAGAAAGCGCTTCATTTACTCTACAATAACAGAAAGTTTATCCACATAAATCACACTTCAACTACTGCTACCACAGCATTATAAATAAATAAATCATTTTGCGTGATCCTTTCAAACAACGCTCAATTTCACCTTGGATCAATAAGCATACACTTTTTAGAAGCCACACTTTTCTCGCAAAGGCCACATCATACCGCACCGAACAAGGCATTTTAAGTTAACCCTAAAGAAGTTCTAAAGACACAACACAGGCAGTCTTGGCAGTTTAATATTAGGAGAAAATACAGAGAAATGTTTTGTTTTTTTAAATATTGTTTAAACTATCCTTTAAAAAGTGCAACTGCAGCACTGTTACAAAAGACACATTTTTCTAATAATCACTGACAAAAACATATTGGAATTTCACAATTGGACTGTAAACATGACAAATCGATAAAATTGGTTCGCCAAGGCCCGAATAATGTTTGCAGAATCTTACATTTCTATATTATTATTTTTTAAATAAAACTTATTTTTTTAATTTTAAAAGTGCAACTCTACCGATCTTGTTCTGCTAATTGTTTGTACCTTTCCTGATATAAAAGTATAAAACACAATATCACCAATCATCAATACCACAATAATGACAAAAATAATTACGCTGACCCTGATCTTCTAAGCCTAATGACTATCCAGACATCACAATGTTAATTACAATGCATTGGACGCTACCTTTATAACATTGTAATCCGAAGTGGCTTCTTTCTCCAGTCCATACTTATCCAAGGCATCACGGACAACCACTTCGGTTTTATCGCTTGGAAGAAGAAGAAGCGATTTGTACGGAATCTCGGGGTTCAGACTGTCGCCATAGATTTTAACAACATCAGCTGGAAAAGTGTTAAAAATACAAAAATTAATATTCTTTCCAAGGTGCTGATGTTGATATTGTTTTGTTCGTATTGATATATTGTTTTCTTCGTATTGATATATTGTTTTCTTCGTGTTGATTTTAATTTATTGTTTTGTTGATATAAATATGTTGTTTATTAATATTTTTATATTGTTTTGTTCATGTTGATTTTAATTTATTATTTTGTTGATATAAATATGTTGTTTGTTGATATTAATATATTGTTTTGTGATATTAAAATATTGTTTTGTTGATAGTAATATATTGTTTTGTTAAAGTTGATATATTTCTGTTGCAATTGATTTTTTTAATACAGTGATTAATAGTTATGTCTGTTTTTATCTTTTATATCTTGTGTACTTAATGACGTGTTATTATAACTGTAGTTTTGCAATGTTTCCCTGAGCTAAACTTCTTTAAAGTAACAAAGGAGTAAAAAATACAACAAAAACTATTCTAAGCTGACATTTGAAATTGAGTCTATCCATTGGGTGATGGAAAATGCAGATAAACACATTGGCGTTTGCAAGTGGAGTAATAACACCTATTAATTTATTTATAAACTGTTTGTGAACATGCCAAGAAACAACCTTTATAATTGCTTCTTTTCATAGATACCTATAAAACTATACATTCACAGACACCTTTAAATATTTGAATCTAACACTTAGTTAGTAGAAAAAGAAATACCGTATTGTAAACATCTAGACCATAAGTAATACTTTTAACCACGAGGTTATTGTGTGGCATAGAGCACACTTGAAAAACAAATTTTAGTGGTTAGCCTATTCAAAATAATATGAAGTCTAAAGATTTATAACTAAAACAGGAGTGAAACAGAGTTTTGTTATTATTGGATTCTGCACATTGACTACCACCATAAAATACAACATTAAAGTTCAGATTTAATTATAGTTGGTATTAAACAGTGCTTTATCAGAATTCAATATTATAAAACAAAGTTCAGATGTTCCGAATCCTGTGCTATTTAAATAGCATCCACATTGTAAATTCTGGTTTGTACATTTTTTAGTCTATGGCACAAAAGCAAAATAAAAAGTAATAATAATAACAAATAACAAAAATAAACTAAAAAACTAAAAATAAAAAAAATCTGAACTTTGTTTTGTATATAATATTGTAATCTGATAAGGCACTATTTAACTAATCTGATAAAGGTGCTTAGAGTAAAAAAATGAACTAAAAAAGTCTTGTTTGGCAACATTTACCTCCTCTCTTCTGCATCTTCTGCTCTCTCCTCTTCTTCATCACGGCTTCCGGGTTCGAAACTGTCCTCGTGAAGGTCGATTCCGGGACTTGGTTGTAGAGGTGTTTGACAGCAGAAAACTGGGGTAAAATGGGAAATTTTATTGAAGACTCCATTATCCCGTCTCTGTATATGTTGATTCAACTTATAAGCTTTTGAACATGGTTCGAAATTTTTGAGGAAAATATTTTGATTACTTTAAAATATTTGAGAGAAGTCAAACAAAGTTATGAAATATTTAGGAGCAGTCAAAAATAGCAATGACAGTTATACATATCATTTTTGTTAATTCTTGGGACATGTTTCTGTGCAACTCTGGTGAAATGGTACACCAAGGAGGAAATATGTGATGTAATCTCACCCAAAACATAAATATAAACACTAAACAGTATACTTTGCACTACTATTTTGTGCCTTTTCCATCATTTGTTCAATAAATATTCAGGATTATATGATTATACTCAATAAATATTCAAGACACACTAATATACTGAACCCACTTTTGCATAAAGCAACATTTTTTGTAGGTAAATAAAAAAAACACATTTATAACTAATGCAGAAACAGAAAGTTATCATTAAACAGAAGGAAAGACTTACTTCTGATGAGCTGGTTGTGCTGTCTTCTTCAGTAGTTTTCTTGATTGCGTTGTTTTGTTTCTTGTTCTTACGCTGTTGCTTCTTCTCTCGTTTGGTGAGATTCCGGGTGAGTTTGAATCCCTTGATCGTGTCTTCGCTCTCCTCGTACAAACCGTCTCCCACGTTGACCTGGCATGTGGAATTATGTCCTTATCCGATTAAGTTGATTTTTTTAGAATTTTTTTTACAAGAGTCGAGACTTTCAAACTGCTCTGAAATAGACTTAAAGAGCGAAAACATAAAATTGTGAAATTGGTAAAATCAACATCAATGTTAAGTAAAAAAAAAACATATTTACATTTTTCTATCACATTTTCTACTTTGGATCAAAATTAAATGAACAAAACTAATCTTGTTTCACTTTGAGCACTTTATTTCGATTTACTAGAATACAACTTAATTTCGAAATAATCCTTATTTGAATCAAATACGAATCTTCATTCTGGAATGGACGTCTCATTGTGGGATCATATTCAGGGGATTTTCATAGCGGGACAATTTAGACGATTTCTGCATTGATGGTGGCTTCTTGATGTCCACTTGCTTGGTTTATGGATAATATTTTCAAAACTAGGCAACATTGTAGGGAGTTAAAGAAGACAGCTGCTAATCTTCACTGTATTACCTAAGCCCTAAACTAACTGTAATACACAACTCTTATTTTAAAGAGCACTTTTCCTCTTGGTCATCTATTATTTTTTTCTCAACCGCAAACATACATATTATGAATCTTAGACTTGGTGATTAATTTATCTTAAATGACGGTTTTGTGCTATGCAGCAGAATTTACAGCTATTTACATACAACAGAAAGCAAGGTTAATTGTGACTAAATTTTGACCACAAGACCACCTAAGTGGTCCTTATACAACCAATGGAAATTGATGGAAGCCGGTAGAAAAGTTGGGAAATAACATTTCTATTATGCACAACATACTTTAATAGCTCAGATAACTAGATCTAACACTTGCCAGACTCCTGTGAATATCAGTGTTTAAATGCACTCGACAGCTGCGTTTTTCCCTGTCTAAGACAACAACTATTAAACTATTTCATGAAGATGATTTTTAGAGGTATAAAATAAACTGTTACACACCGGTCCTTTTTTGTCTTCATTCCTGAGAAGAAAGCGTCCCTCCCTGTCATCCTTTACCCACCCTAGTTGTACCACCAGCGGTTTCTCGTCACCTTGCAGTTTCCTTGTTTCTGTAAAGCAAATATTATTTAATTCTGTTACGAATCAATATGTTTGAAATATGGATATTTTTAAAACAGTGATGATTTTAATTTCTTTATTAAAACGCAAGTTCTTCTAAAGGTACTAGTTTTGGGTTTTTCTAAAATATCCAATGGTTCAATTCAAGATACACTTGGTTTATGCAATGAAGTGAACATTTCTAATTCCTAACTTGCCAGGAATGTACATACATCTAAAAGACTAAAATTTTCAAGTTTTGGCCTCGTGATTACTTCAGTCTCTTATTAATCAGAAAATATAAATCACACCAACAGAATTTCTTAAAATTTTCAGTATTTTATTCTGTTGATATTACTGCATATTTTGTATATTTATGGGCATACCTCCATCAACATGTACTTCATATAATCCGTATTTCGGTTTGGTCAGCATTCTCATATCGGAGCGAAATTTCTCAGCCAGTGTAACAATAACATCCGTGGTTGATGCTGTGCTCGACACTCGTACACATTTTGTCGCATATTTTCCATTATTCGAGGAATCTTGACTGTAGAACCGAATTACTCCATGAAATTCAAGTTTCTGTGGAGAAAATAAAGTCAAGTTTTCTGCATTTCTGTAAATAATTTTAATATATATATACAGGGTTCGAATTAACGATTTTAAAACGATTCGCGAAATGCGTGGGTTAGGAGAAAATCGTTTTCGCGCATTACCCATGTTAAATTTTCTTAGAATGCGGTTTCAGAAACTCTCAAACTAATCTTTAAAGCCAGAAAGATAATTCATTAGGTAAACAGTACCGTTATATAGTACTAATGGTAAACTACAATAAACGTATCGTAAGTTAATGCGTGTAGGATAGGACAAATATCGACGAAACGAAGCCTTTAAAACGAGTAATCTTACTTGTTAAAACACCATATAACCTTATTATAAAGGGGTGTGTTGCATCTCCGCCAATCATAAATAAAGAAATCGTGGTATATTAACGCATAATGGCTATTGTTGCGTTGTGATAGAAATGCTTTTTATTTTTATTAAAAGTGCGCGAAATCAGTAACGGTAATTTATATTTTTGCGATTTTGTTAAATTTTGTAATTCGCGAACTTTAAAAAACGGTTTGCGATTCGCGATCCATTAATTCGAACCCTGATATATAATTATATATATTTATAGGTTTTTTGTTGTATAATAATATTTGTTGTCACTATTGTAAAGTTGTTTACTTATATCAAGTTTTTCCAAAGTAAACCATTCGGGTTTCGTTAGCCGTGTGAAATAAAACATAAAACAAGGTTATATACTGATTGTTGTATAAGCTCGTCTGAAAAATCAAATTGGACAATTTTGTATTTGCGCTTTAAACTCTGCAATTATATGCCTAACTAAATATCTTACTTGTGTTACTACAAGTATAATAGAATGCATGTTATTTCGTTTTGTAGTATTTGATCAGAATTTCCGGTGGAAAACTAATACGAACAATCCAGATTGTAGATTATTACCAAAACTGTACCTCATTTGGTTCAGAAATCCGAAACAAATCCAGCCGACTTTCATTCCACTGGTTCACCAAATAACTCAGTTTCTTGTGCTCCTTTTCCATGGCTTCTTTATTTAATCCAAAGTTTTCACATAATAATAATTAGGCTAAAAGATAACTACCTACAAAGTCAAAAAACATAAAGTCAATACTTCACAGAGTTAGGCTGAAGCTTTATTATTGTATTAGAGGAAATAAAGGCTAGAGCTTTGCTTAATAAGAAAATTTTGGCATGAGAACTAACCCTAACTCCAACCCCATGTTTAAAACTAACTCTAATGCCTTAATATTCATTTTAGTGTACAATTTCCCCCCCTCCCGCTTTCCCTCCTTTTAGTTTTCCCCCTTATTCCGTCTTTGCCTCCTGTAGGTTTTCAGCAAAATATTTAACCGGCAGGTTTTTTTAAACACTCGAGTCCTTGTGCTGTCTTATCCTTTTTCTCTGTTGAGTTATAAATATTTTTTATTACTGAAAAACATTAGTTTTTAGTTATACATTTAATACTTGCAACAAAAGCAAAAACATTGATAAACAACTAGGATAAAAAACCTTTTGCATTAGCCTAGCCCAAATATTTCTTTGATTTTCGGAAAAATAAAAACAGTGCTTTCGGCAAAAATGCGTCGAAACTACTGACATAAACTATTTACGCAAAAAAATCTCTTGCACCCTTCCATCCAGGGTTGCCATTTGGCCTTTTTCACGGCCAAATTTCAGAAATTTGGCCGTACCAAAATCGTCCCGGCCGCAAAAAAAATAGTTTGGCCGTGCGGAAAAATCTGGCCGAATTTGGCCGTATACGCATATTGTCAAGTTTTTGGCCGAAGCGTCATATTATTTTTACGCTACAGTAGAAATAAAGGAAAAAGAGAGACAGTATATGGAAATAAATTAATATCAACTGTCTCATTTCCAAATCACAAAGCTGATTATGACGTTTTAAAATAAAATAATAACTGTAGGTATTCCTATATAGTGTATGAACGGGTTCGACAAATCTGGAGGAAATCAAAATTATACAATTTTTCAACAAATAAAGAGATAAATAGCCCAATTGGCTAAATTAAATAGGTTATTTTGCAGTTTATACAAATTGGCCGAATTTTGGCCGTAAAGCAAAAACAGTTTGGCCGTAAAGCGTACTTTCCGTCTGGCAACCCTGCTTCCATCTTATCAGACAAAACATTTTTAACGGGAAAAGACCAAATGTTTATGTTACCAAGTCACAAGCATCACACCATCTCTCGTTAAAGCATGATTGCCAATAATATGTAAATACATACGATGTCAAATTTCCATCCCAGAAATAACCACCCACGCGATTTTTATATTTGCGTCCTAGAAGCTAATATGAGTGATGAGGAAGACAATATAGCCTACAAAATATCAGGTCGGCGGATTTTTATCTACAACAACAAAATTTACTTTCGCCAAGAGCAAAATATACTTTTAGTTGCCTATCAAGTTCTGATTCGGTTTATTAAATTTACTTCACTAATCAAGCAGCAAAAACAAAACTTTAACAATTCTATAACAAAATCTTTCGTATGCTTGAAAGGTACAGATCTTCTCATATGCCAAAAGAATTCGGCAGATTATGAGAAGAACAAGGCGCCTCTAAGGAGGGGCGACAATTGTGTCGCTGGAATTATAAAAAGAGCTTGAGTTAAAACGACCATTAATGCTCCTTATCACTAAGAAGGACCAGCTTAATTCCAAGCACGACTAAGCCGTTGCAATTCATTGGATTTGTACTGCAACCAGAATTAAATTACTTTTAAAATGCCGCACCATTGTAATAAAATTACACCGTGAGTTACTGTTCTTGTTTTTGTTTGATCGTGTTAAGATACCACAGTCGGATTATGGAAGCACGTTCACTGGGAATAGTCAGTATATATATTATAAGTTGTATTTAAGTTCTCAATAATGATATAAATTAACGCTTAAGTGAAATTTTAACTTTGTTCTGTTACTTATAATCTTTTAACTTTGATTTAATATAAACTTTGTGCTGTTGCTTAATTTTAGCAACGTTTAATTGCAATAAAATATTTACAATAAATGATTGGTAGCATTTTTCATCTTAATGAAACATTCGGTATATAGTTATTTTTTAATTATTAAGCTGTACTGACGAGACGTACCACTGTTTACATATGGTCTTTAGCACAGGAGGCTTGATAGCAAGGTTACGTCAATTATACCTGTTAATAGCGCGGTAGATACATTTATAATCTGAAATTCATAATTCTTCAACGTTAAGTTCAATGGCGTTCCGAGCGATCTTGTTTTTAAAACCAAGCAAGGCGACCACTAAATACAGAGCGGGAATTCTGGACCCAATTGTAGGCTACCGGTATACTTGTGAGAGTTATATCCAACTTACATGGTGTGATGTCCATCAAAATCCAAAATCCAGATGTTTGGCCCACGTTTAACGCCCATGTAATCGAAAAGATCAGGAGCGTACATCTTTTTGAGAACTACGCGTCCAACTTAAGAAAAAAAGAAAAGAAAATAAACTATTATTTCTTCAATATTTTCAAATGGATATTTTTCAAATAGATGTACAAAGTAAACAATAGCTTGCCAGTGTAGAGTTTGTGTGATGATTTAACAACTTATAACGTTAAAACCTGCCCAACCGTGCAACTGTTGAGTTATTATTGCATGCCTGAGTGATTTGGAAATTCCCCTTGGTACGAAAAAACATATGTCACATATCTCTTTACATCCGAGGCTTTGTTTTGATGGTGAAAAGTATTAGGAGCAAAATTGAGAAATAGCGACAATAAATTAAAGTTCCGGCTTAGTTTTGGAATATATAGGATAGAAATAAGGATATGCAGTTTGTTTATTTCAGCTCATCATAATCGGTACCTCTGAATTACTAAATACTACAGGATCGCTTATTAATATTATACTTCGTAATTACAAAAGCCTTGATATTAACGTTAGGGTTTGGTTAAAGTTAGTTCTAGGGTTGAGATTAGGGACAGGGTTAGAATTACTTTCCATAGCGATCCCCCGGTGACCAGAGTTGCATGGCAAATAAGGTTATATCTATAGAGTACACGGAATGTCCACTCTATATATTATTACTCTATGATTATATTGTTGAAAGGCACAAATTGATATTTTAAGGAAAAATATTATCTGAATTGCCAAAAAAATGTAGTTTGTTGTAAAAAATGATTGACAGGTTTTTACATTTTGTGGATTTAGACAATGTACGCTAATTGTAGGACACAACCGACTAGCTAGCAACAAGTTTCGTATCTACAACCCTTTGGGTCTAACTAAGCCAACCAGTTGAATTGAATATTATTAGTGGTATGGTTAGTAATACGGCCATGGTTAACGTTAGTTTTACTACTTTTTTTAGTGTAGCCCAGAAAAAATCAACAGCAAGCTACACTGAGTTATGCTATCATAAATGAATGTTATACTAAAAAAATGCTACACAGCAAATGTTGCATTGAGTAGTCTGTTTGGAAGAATAACCACATTAGCAATGTCAGAAGTTCGTCCTAGTTCCGACATGGCAGCGTTTCGTGCCGAAGTCCGAAATGCAAGTCATGTCTTGATACTTTCGGGTGCTGGAGTGAGCGCTGAAAGTGGAATTCCAACGTTTCGTGGTGCTGGTGGGTTCTGGAGAACATACCAGGCCCAGGAACTGGCCAACCCAGATGCTTTTAAGCGAAACCCATCCCTAGTGTGGGAGTTTTACCACTATAGAAGAGAACTGATGGTAACAAAGCGTCCTAACCCTGCACATGAAGCCATTGCAAGGTGAACTAGTGGGCTGGTGTTATAAGATATGATGCGGGAATCATATATATTTCCTGAAAACAAGTATTATTTAACTTTAAAAGCATTTGGGGGAAAAGTAAAGGGGAAAATCAGAGAGGGAAAACTAAATTAAATATTATGACATAAGATTAGTATAAGGGCTGGTGTTAAAGTATGTGGTAGTTATGGGATTGAGATTGGTGTTAGGAGCTGGCTTTTCTTAACTTTAGTAAGCAGTTTTCAATCTTTTATTGTTGACCAACCATGTGCTTGCTGCTAATTCTAATGTTGTAGTTTCGATAAATAAATTGCTTTTAGTTTTTAATTAAAGTGATAAAATGATTGGTTGAAGTCATGTGTAAAAAATTAAATTGTCATGCCCCTGGAAATAAATTATTGTCATGTCACTCCTAAATCGTCCGGCCGGTTGGTCTAACGGTTAAGTGCGTCGCCTTTCAATTGAAAGGTTGCAGGTGCGAAACTTGTCGCTAGCTAGTCGGTTGTGTCCTTGGGCAAGGCACTTTACGGACATTGCCTGTACCCAGCGGATTAATGGGTTCTACCAAATTGAAGGAACGTGTCTATTATATACAACACACTGCAATAGCTCCGGTAACCCGACGATGGGCGCGAGGTGATCCGACGATTGCCCGTGTGTTAACCCCCTTGGTTTTACCATTCACGGGGATAAAGATGAATATCCTATCCTTGTCATGCCCCTGGAAAGATAAAAAGCTGCTGACTGACCAAATGCGAAAGCAGCTGGTTTTAAGCTTGCTTTTATCCATATGATGGTTATATTTTATATATATATCTGTGGTTATTTTGACACTTCCATCAATAATGGTTATGGTGGGCAAGGAAATTAAAAATAAAGGTTATTTATCCATGGTCATTATCAAGTAACTCATGCCTACTGTTCTTGTGCCAGATCTATTGCCTATGATGAAGAAGTTGCTACAGACCCTCTAGGTTCAGGCAATGTCCATATAGTGCCTTGTTTACAACAACAAACGATGTCCGAGTGAAAAGTTTTATCATACCAACTCTAATTTAGTAGTCCAGACATGCTATCCTCTCAGTAAATTTAATCGATAGTATCAGTTGTCCTATTTAAACTCCTAAACATAATATGAATTATTTTCTACAGATTTGAGGAGGAAATGGCAAAACAAGGAAAAAAGGTTGTTGTGGTTACCCAAAACATTGACGAGTTGCACAAGAGAGCTGGGTCTCAATCAGTAATTGAATTACATGGCAGTTTGTTCAAGACACAGTGCACTGTGTGTTTCGAGATCAAAGAAAACAGAGATAGCCCCATTTGTGAAGCATTGCGGGGAAAGGGGGCACCGGATGGCAAAGGGGAAGGATCAAAGATTCCTACAGAGTCCCTTCCGAGATGTGGGTCATGTTCAGGTCTGTTAAGGCCTCATGTGGTGTGGTTTGGTGAGGGTCTAAATGAGGATGTGTTAATTAAAGCATATAAGGAATTGGAAGACTGTGATTTGTGTTTGGTGGTTGGTACTTCATCCGTGGTGTACCCAGCGGCCATGTTTGCTCCAGAAGTTGCAAGTCGGGGGGTAACGGTGGCGGAGTTTAACTTGGAAGACACTCCTCAGACCTTTAACTTTAAATATCACTTTTCCGGCCAAGCTGGAAAACTCATCCCAATTGCACTTGGGATACAAGAAACCAAATAACAATGGCTTTCTTTATACCAGAAATGTAAAATGTTCTATACTTTGTAAAGTTCTATCATAAAGTTGTACATTGCACTTTAAGCCTAATAAATTTTTCTGTCTTGTAGATTACCTATAAGAGTTTGACGTTACACTGTCCATTGCCCTTCCCAGCATTTTCTGATTTTTGTCATCTGTAATTAAGTAGAATAAAAAGAAATCCTCAATCATCTGTGGTACCGGTACTTTTAATATCTTGCAATCTGCAAACAAACGACCATACTATAAAGCAGAATTCATATAAATAATTTGGCAATATATGTTTGATGAACATGAGACTTTGTTATCATTTAGAAACAATATGGCCAACAAATGTTGCAAATTACTTATTTTATTGAATTTCTAAAACTTAACAAGCTTAGGTTTCCTTTTGACAGGCTTCTTTGATAAATCGGCTTCTTCATACAAGCTTAATTCGTCATCAACACTAACATGTAGATTTTTACCACGTTGACCAATAACCTGTCTATAAACAGTGATTTCATCTTTTATGGGTCTGTCCGGGCAGTCGCGTTTATAATGTTCGACTGAGCCACATAATTGACAACAGCCCCCATCCGGGTAAAGTCCCCTTGGGTTATCTGGACACGTTTTTGAAAGATGACCTGTTTCCCCACATACGAAACACTTGGCAAACATGAACTGTTTTCCTGAAAGATGAAAGTGAATTTCATTTTTTAACATATATGATGCATTCGGCCTTGGTTGGGAAACCTTGAAATTTTGGATAAAATCTAGTGGGCAACTATTTGTGACAAAAAACATTCTTTAAATCTTTTAAGATTGACTTACAGGGTGAGTAAAACTCACTTTGCTTTTTAAAGATCCCAAATGAATCTTTTCTACTTATGAAATTTAACTTTAGTTGAATTTCATGGTCAAATTAAGCCTACAAAATACGGCACATTTGTTTTAGCAACCAAAACAATTCACTCACCTGCTGGTACTTTAACTGTACACAATGTC
>CH002597.1:914171-935719 GCA_000149265.1 Ciona savignyi
TTCCTTCAGGTCTAATGTTAGGGATAAGCTTTAGAAGAAAAACTTCGGAAAAATTTGTGTTAAACCATATTAATCTTTAAGTCATAATATTAAGGATAAGCTTTAGAAGGACAAAGTCGGAAAATAATTGGTCGAACTTAGTGGTGATATGCTCGTAAAAAGATATTATAGTAATTTTGACTATCCAATAGTATTTCAAAGTAGTTACTAGTTAAAAGTTCCCATCCAGGAACTCCAAGATATCTTGTTATTGATGCCAGTGATAATTTTAGGATAATATTATTTTTATTTTTTAGGAAATAAATAATTTTACATTTTACATGTTGTTTAACTTACCTAATGACATATCCTTAACTTGCTGTTGGATTTCTTCTGACATAATTTTAAAGCTTTCACCACCCTATGAAAATTATCGATATCAACCTTCTATAAGTAAATGCGACAATTAATGTTGTGTTTTCAAATATTCAGGTAGGTGTGGGGAAAAACAAAAAGAACCCCCTTTCATGACTTCTGTTAGTAACTTTCGACGATAGGCGCAAGGTAATCTAATCTGACGATTTCCTGTGTGTTAAGTCCTTTGCCCCTTGGTTTTCCCATTCACGGGGATAAACATGAATATCCTATCCTATCCTTTCGTTAGACCTTTCCTAAATTAACATACTAGTTTAAACCAGTCTAAAGTTTTAAACTTTCCTAATTTTGATATTCACATACAAACTACCATTATGCTAAGCCAAAAAATATATATTGGGTGCTCTGTGTGTTGCATCATCCGATACATTCACAAACTTTAATAAAATTCGGTAAAAGTAGACCATAACACGAACTGTCAACAATATTTGTACACATGTCGCTGTTAATTACTCAACCGTGGCTGATGAATTGTTGCGTCACTTTTACTGGAAACGTCACTCATTACAAATTATGCCTTACATTTGAGGCGCCAAACTAGATAACTTTTAGTTTTTTTTGGTGCCTTCCTGTTTTGCTGTAGTATTTTTTATTTCTTTGGTTAATTATTGGAATTTTAGTTAACGCCATATTTGTTTTGGTATACATATGTATATGACATGTATTTTTAAATTGTTGGTTATAAACGCTGCAGCGAAAGAAACAAAAATAAAAATTGTAAAAAAAAATTGTATTACATAGATAACTTAAAGTTCTAATAATTTATATTAGTGCTCCGCAATCTCTTTTTCACTCGAGGCACATTTAGAAACGTACTAAATTTGACAGCACATTGCAGTCAAAATTGTACAATGGAAGGTCATCTGACAATTTGTCCGGCCGGTTGGTCTAGCCTAGCGGTTAAGTGCGTCGCCTTTCAATCGAAAGGTTTTAGGTGCGAAACTGGTCGCTAGCTAGTTGGTTGTGTCCTTGGGCAAGGCACTTTACGGACATTGCCTGAACCCAACGGATTAATGGGTTCTACCAAATTGAAGGAACGTGTCTATCATATACAACACACTGCTATAGCTCCAGTAACCCGACGGTGGGCGCGAGGTGATCTGACGATTGCCCGTGTGGTAACCCCCTTGCTTTTCCCATTCACGGGGATAAACATGAATATTCTATTCTATCCTATCCTATCCTATCCTATCCTATCCTATCCTATCCTATCCTATCCTATCCTATCCTATCTTCTATCTATCTATTCTAATGATTCGACCGATAGGTTAGTCTAGTGGTTAAGTCCGTCGCCTTTCAACAGAAGGGTTAAGGTTCGAAACTACTATCTAGTCAGTTGTGTCCTTGGGTAAGGCACTTAACGGACATTGCTTGAACCCATCGACCTAATGGGTTCTACTAAATTGATGGAACGAGTGAATCATACATAACACACTACAATAGCTCCGTTAACCCGACGGCGGGCGCGGTGATCTTACGATTGCCCGTATGTTAACCCCCTTGGATTTCCCATTCATGGGGATATACATGAATATCCTAATCTATAGACATGTCATATTATATGAGCTAATAGCAGTAATGTTCAAATTTGCCCCTTGGATTTCCCATTCACGGGGATATACATGAATATCCTATCCTATCCTATCCTAATCTATAGACATTTCATATTATATGAGCCAATAGCAGTAGCCTAATATTCAAATTTGCAAAAAAACTAGAGAGTGCCAACCACATGTTTAAGCACCACTATTCATTTAAAAAATAGAAAACATATTGTTTTTGTCCAATTTTTTTCTTCTCCTTTTTATTCGTCAAACGCTTGACAGGTGTGGCATGTCGCCCCGACATCGACCAGAAGGAGTAATGAAATCGTAATGAAACTTGGTCATTTAATAGACAACATGGTCTAGATATGCAGAAACCAAAATTTTGGGTGATAAATCCAGGGAAATTCCCCTGGTATACGTTAAAAACGAAAACGGTATTTAAAAAAATCCTTTTTGGGGGCATGGCGTTTGAACGGCTGTTCTAATTTTGATCAAATTTGGTGAAATGTTAGACCGTTAGAGACGCTGTGGCAATTAAAAGTAAGAAAACATTTACATAGGGTAATTTCCTTATAAACGAAGATATGTTTCTGAATCATGATTGTGACAGGCATGGCATGTTGCCGCGACATCTAGCTGAGGGGGTAATGAAAACGCAATAAAACTAGAGAGTGTCAACCACGTGTTTAACCACCACCATTTGTAAAACACATGTTGTATGCCATATATTCATGCTATACAGGTTCCCTAACCACATTTTGTATTTTATACACTGAGTATGTAGTTTGTTTCTGCAAGCATAAACGCATGGGTCCCATAGTTATCAAACCAAACTTCTTCTCCATGTGTAGATAAAAAAAGAACAATCGTGTTAGATTTACGAACATTTCACCACAAATGTTTTAAATAAAAGCTTTCTTTTAAGCGTTTTTCGTGGTTTTAGGGATTACTGGGTTTATTAGATAAGTTTCTACTGGGTTTACTACGTACGTTTCGGTTTTTACCTATGTGGGTTATGTTGTATAACAATTCTTAATGTTTTATTCTGATTAGTCAATTCCTTGTCTGATTTGTCGACTCCTTGTTGAAGATGTTTGTACGATATGGCATGCCTGTCACAATCATAATTCAGGAAAATATCTGCGTTTTTAAAGGAAATACCCTAATAAATGATTTTTTTAATTGGAAGAGTGTTTAAATGTCTAACATTTTACCAAATCTGATTCAAATTGGAGCTGCCGTTTAAGCGATATGCGCAAAAAAGCTATTTTTTAGAAAAAAATACCGTTTGGTTATTAACGTCTCAGGGGAATTCCCCTAGATATATTACCCAAAATTTTGGTTTCTGCATATCCAGGCCATGTTGTCTAACAAATAAAAAAGTTGGATTGAGCATACATTTTTTCTCTTGTAGATGTCAGGGCGACATGACATGCCTGTCACAATCATGATTTGACAACAAAAGCTTATTTTTAGGGTATTTCCCTGGGTAATTTTTTTATTTCTTTTAAGTGTTAAATCAGTTACTAATGCACTTACAGTTTACCAAATCTAATTGAAATTGGAGTAGTCGTTCAAGCGCTATGCCTAAAAAAGGGTTTTTCTTAAAAAAAGATACCGTTTTGGTTTTTCACCTCCCAGGGGAATTCCCCTGGGTATATGCCCCAAAATTTTGGCCTATGCACATCTAGACCATGTTGTCTAATAAATGACAAAGTTGTATTGCTATTCCATTACCCCATTTGATAGATGTTGTTGCCACAAGCCATGCCTGTCAAGCGTTTGACGAAAAAAAAAACGAAAAAAAAAGAAAAAAAAAAAACGGACAAAAACAATATGTGTCCCATTTTTCCAAATGGGACCCATAACAATATTTAGTAGTAGAATTAAGTTCGTTTTATAAAATCCTGTATACCCAATATAATAAATCCACAGTACCAGTGGAAAGTTATCAAAAATCATTAAACCTGTCACGATTAAACGGGAAACAAATGGAATCTTGCTAAAAAGGACGAATTAAAAATGCGAATGTGTTACCAGACATCTTAAGCAAAATAAATCTTCTGGACCTGGTAGATTTCCCCTTGCTTTTATATCACATTCTGGAAAGAGATCAAGCATGTTTTTATAAGGTAGACAAACTATGCATTCAAAACTGGATGCTTGAGTGGTACACAGAAACGCGGGGTAATACCCTATTGTCAAACCGGGAAAGGACCCTCTCCAGATAGAGAATTACCGCCCAATCATACTTTTAAACACGGACTACAAAATATTTTAGAAAATAATAAACATGAGAATTTAAACCGTTCTTCCGGAAATAATCAGCACTGACCAAAACGGATTTATGGACGGTCGTTATATGTGACAACTTACGGTTACTGTTTGATGAAATAGACTATATGCCGAAAACAAGAATATTCCTGATACAGTGATCTCACTAAATATATTCAAGGCATATGACACGTTAAGTTGTAATTTTGTTATTAAAGCTTTGGAATCGTATGGATTTGGGAAATCCCTGATAAAAAGGGTCAATGTTCTTTACACTGACCCGCAAGGCATCATAATCAACAACAATTTAATTTCATCCTCCTTTAGAATACAGCGAGGTGTGGGAAAAGAAGACCTGTTATCGCCAACACTTTTTATCAATTTTTTATCTTTTTTTACCGAGCTAAGTTTCGAGACTATGATGGGCTGAGCACAAGGACCAATTTTGTACAGAAGTCGCTATATGTATCGCTCGCGTTAACCATTCGGCCACACGACCGTATACAACACATATCTTATGTATAAGAAGTGTTTCGCTCACGCAATACGCAAGAACCTTGCGGTTGATGAAATATAAGTCGGTAACAATGAGTTTAAACTATCGATGTTTGCAGCCCAACCCTATGCTTTTTAAATGGCAACGAATCAAGCTTAATCGCCTTGCTTAAAAAAGTTGAAACTTTTGGAGTTGTCTTCGCCTGTAAAGTGAACCGCGCAAAGTCAAGCGTCTTCGGCCTAAAACTGAAATCGATGCGTACTCCGTCAAACTAAGTTGCGCTAAAATGGACTTTAAACTTGCTTAAATATCTGGGAGTTTTAGTTCCGTTTGAACCAAACAGCCAAAAACCGTTTGAACTTAATTTTGATAACGCGGAACTAAAATTATCAACTATTACAAATATATGGTACACCAGGGGAATAAATTTGCTCAGGAAAGTTACTATTCTTAAATTTCTTGTGATTTCGACACTGTGTACAAACACTGTGTTAACTCGTACAAAAAAGGATTATGTTCTAGTTTATATGGAGGTCAAAATGAGAAAGAGTAAGCAGACAAACGTTGTGCTGCGGAATAACCCAAGGTGATCAACATGCTCGATATTGGGTTTTAACTAGAGAGTGTCAACCACGTGTTTAACCACCACTATTTGTAAAACACCTGTTGTATGCCATATATTCATGCTACAGGGTCCCTAACCACATTTTGTATTTTATACACTGAGTATGTAGTTTGTTTCTGCAAGCATAAACGCATGGGTCCCGTAGTTATTAAACCAAACTTCTTTTTCATGTAAAGGTAAAAAAATAAACGTCTTAAATTTACGAATATTTCACCACAAATGTTTTAAATTAAAGCTTTCTTGTAAGCGCTGTATTGAAATGAAGCTAAATTCCCAAAACAGCCCGATATAGTTTTTCGTGGTTTCAGGGAATTACTGGGTTTAGTAGATAAGTTTCTACTGGGTTTATTACGTAAGTTTCTGTTTTTACATATGTGGGTTATGTTATATAACAATTCTTAATGTTTTAATCTTATTTGTCGATCTCCCTGTCTGATTTGTCGATCTCCTTGTTGGAGATGTCAGTACGATATGGCATACCTGTTACAATCATAATTCAGGAACATATCTTCGTTTTTAAAGGAATTACCCTAATAAATGTTTTCTTTCTTTTAATTGGAACAGAGTGTTTAATGGTCTAACATTTTACCAAATCTGATTTAAATTGGAGCTGCCGTTCAAAGCAATATGCGCAAAAAAGCTAATTTTTTAGAAAAAATACCACTTTGGTTTTTAACGTCTCAGGGGAATTCCCCTGAATTTATTATTCAAAATTTTAGTCTTTTCTGAATATATAGCCCATGTTGTCTAACAAATAACAAAGTTTGATTGCGCATACATGTTTTATTCTTGTAGATATCGGGTCGACATGGCATGCCTCTAACAATCATGATTTGAAAACAAAAGCTTATTTTTTAGGATATTTCCCTAAGTAATTTTTTTAATTCTTGTAAGTGTTAAATTAGTTACTAATGCACTTACATTTTATCAAATCTGATTCAAATTGGAGCTACCGTTAAAGCGCTATGCGCAAATAAGCTCAATTTTTACGAAAAAATACCGTTTTGGTTTTTAACGTGCCAGGGGAATTCCATTGGATTTATAACCCAAAATTTTGGTTTCTGCATATCCAGACCATGTTGTCAAAAAATAACAAAGTCTCATTGCAATTTTACTGTTACTTCTGGTAGATGTCGGGGCGATATGGCATGCCTGTAGCAATCATGATTTGACAACAAAATCTTATTTTTTTAGGGTATTTCCCTAGGTAATTTTTTTATTTTCTTTTGGTTGTTAAATCAGCTACTAATGCACTTACATTTTATTAAATTTGATTCAAATTGAAGCTACCGTTCAAACGCTATGCGCAAAAGAGCTAATTTTTTAGAAAAAAATACCGTTTTGGTTTTTAACGTGCCAGGGGAATTCCCCTGGATTCATCACCCAAAATTTTGGTTTTTGCATATCTAGATCATGTTGTCAAAAAAATACCGAAGTCTCATTGCGATGTTATTATTCCTTCTGATAGATGTCGGGGCGACATGGCATGCCTGTCACGATCATGATTTGACAACAAAATATTATTTTTTAGGGTATTTTCCTAGGTAATTTTTTTATTTCTTTTAAGTGTTTAATCAGTTACTAATGCACTTCCATTTTGTCAATTCTGATTTAAATTGGAGCTATCGTTCAACGCTATGCGCAAAAGAGCTAACTTTTTAGAAAAAAATACCGTTTTGGTTTTTAACGTGCCAGGGGAATTCCCCTGAATTTATCACCCAAAATTTTAGTCTGTGCATTTCTAGACCATGTCGTCTAACAAATTACCAAGTTTTGTTGTGAATCCATTACCCCTTTTGGTAGATGTTGGGTCCACAAATCATACCTGTCAAGCGTTTGACGAAAAAAAAAAGAAAAGAAAAAAAAACGGACAAAAACAATATGTGTCCCATTTTTCCAAATGGGACCCATAATTACCAGTCGCGTTGACTTCCAGTTTAAAAAATTCAAAGAAAAAATTAAGATCACAATTGTTGTAATTTTAGTGTCATCTACCATTATTCAATATAAATATTTCTGTTTCAAGAAATACACGGTTTATGAAGTATTGGTTCTTGCAACTGGTACTAGCTTTTGCATGCAGTATAGCTGTTATAAGGATTCGTATATATTGCGGTGACGTTATAAACTAACACAATTGTATTCATGTTGAACTTAAAGGAATGTGACGCAATAGATAAATTTGTGACCAACAAAGGTCGACAGACCACATAAAACGGTAGAATAATATGCGCCATTTCCCTTTGAAATGGGAAAGAGTTTGGTATTCGTGACTGGGTGTTATATAATCCATTTCGGTTTGTGGTTTTTAAGTAAACTTGTTCCCAACATGCGGGCGGCTCAACAGCCACCAGTTCACCAAGGTAATGACGTCTGTGACGTATATTCCCGGACACTCTAGTTACATTTCGTAACTTAATCCCGGATTAAGATGGGGATCTATAATCCCTCACGAAAGTGCGGTTAGCTGTTGACAGCCTCCCCGTTTCGGCCTTCAATTTTTCCCGTTAAGTTTCCATTGCCGAAAGAGCCGTAACCCGAGCTTATTGAAGTCCGGAAATTAACTTTCCGCTCGATTCCTGCACTTCCGATACGCGGTGGACGCTGCGGGAGTGGGGAAGGTGGCATTCTGTAATTACTCACAGCTGGGAAGATGCGGGGGCTGGAATAACCGGTATTCGCTATTTTACATTGCGCATCATTGTTTGGGTGGGTTGGTTCTGGAAGTTTCTGTGGCAGCTGAGGTTTAACCGGTGCTGGTGCTGGCGGTTTATCCGATTTGCTTGAGTTTCTTAATTTCTTCTTTAAGTTTTCGATCTGTTTGTCGTTGTTGTAGCCCCAAACACCCAGTAGAAAGCTAAGCAGAAGCCCAAGAACCGCCAACGCACTCATAACCCCGATCAACACGGTGACAGCGATTGGTGAATTTCTCTTACACTTCACAATGGGCGGTTGTTGCGTCATCGCAGCCAAAATCATAGTGCTGCTGTTCCAATTGCCTGTTGACGTCACTTGTTCCACGATTGTTCCGTCATAATCCAACACCCTCAGCTTCATAATGCGTTCATCAATGCCGACACCGTTGGTTGCCACGCAACGGTAATCTCCCACGTCATCCGTTGTGACGTCGCGTATAATTAATCTATTTTCAATGACGTTGTGTCTGATTCGTTCAGTGTTTGACGTGATGTCCGATATGACGGTTCCTGTGACATAATATGTGGTGAAGTGAGGATAATACTGATTGGAAAACAAAATGGATGAGATAACTAACGAAGCAACCTTTTATGATCGTCAAAATATATAGAGGTTCTGTATAGAGGAACTGTCATATAGTTTAATAGATAATGCAACATATTTATGTACAGATTATTTGATAATAAAAAGGAATTGAGTGGGATTTAATTTATAATTATATTGCCGCAATTGAGAAAATCCGAATTCATTGATGCATGCGTTTATTTGTGTCCGCTGCCGGATTAAATAGTCTAATAGCCGGCAATACCTAGTGGCATGGCTGAAAAAGACCCAAACGAAATGTTATTTAAATCCTACCATCTTGACATAGAAACTTGGCAACGGTACCTGTTGGTCTGTACCACGTGACCGTAGGTTGGGGATTCCCCGTCGCAAAGCAGGGCAATTCAACTGATGTATCGACTTCCGCATCTGTTACGTTGGATGGGTGGGAGTTGATGATCTTGCTGGGAAGACAACCGTTCAACTGAGCAATTCGCTGGACGGAGGTTACTAGGTTCGATCCCTGCACAAAGTGAGAAAGGTTAATTGCCGCAAATCACACACGAACCGTTGTGGCAATACATACACCCAGAATTCTTAACATGGAGATTTATTTAGCGAAGTCCACTAGATGTCGTTTACCACTTACCCCAACCGTATGATTAGCCCCTTACCCTTGTGATTAGCTCTTTTGGGTTAGAAGGAGTTAGTTTATGGAAAAAAACAAGATAGCCATTAACGTTTACTAATCTGATAACCGTTTTCATACTAACTTGATAAATAGGTGGCATTGTGCATGTCACAATATCATTCGCGATGTTGATTAGTGACGTAACAATCCAGGACAATCGACAATCGCATTTCCACACGTTGTTGGTCATTCTTATCGTTCTTAACGCGCTTGTGTCCACTGGGAATGCAGCTCTTGCGACGGTATTTAACCTGATTCGAATATCCGGATAACAATATAAAGAAAATAGGATAGGATAGGATTTTCATGTTTATCCCCGTGAATGGGAAAACCAAGGGGGTTAACACACGGGCAATTGTTAGATCACCTTGCGCCCATAGTCGGGTTAATGGAGCTATTGCAGTGTGTTGTGCAAGAAAGACATATTCCTTCAATTTGGTAGAACCTATTAATCCGCTGGGTTCAGGCAATGTCCGTAAAGTGCCTTGCACAAGGAAACAACTGACTAGCTAACGACCAGTTTCGCACCTGCAACCTTTCGATTGAAAGGCGACGTAGTTAACCGCCAGACTAACCAGCCGGACATAAGAATGAAATTATCACTTCGACGCAAGATAAGGATAAAAGAGCCACAACTACGCAACATAAGGAAAACTATCACTAGAGTCAAGATACATATGGAACTACCACTGTGTGGATGGAAACACCCATCGAATTGTTGGAAAACCGACAGGTCAACCACTTCTGAAGGTTTTCGGTAAAATACAGTTTCAGACAATAAGTCATTTCCGAATTTGTAGATAAATATCTACACAAGCCAAACCGCACGACTGGCCTGAGACAATTTTAACGCACATTGCTCCGACCTAGTGCAATTTAATCGATCGTCCATAATGTATTCTAGAAAGGACGAACAAATCACCTGTTATTAGCCAAGTTGATGAATTTCAAACTTCCCAGGTTCGCAAATGCTCCAACCTCGATGTTGTTCAAAGCGGTGCTTGCCAGGTTCAACGCATGAAGGTTGGGGACATTGAAGAGGTCGTTTGTACGAACAACCTGGTAAGCAAGGTGTTAATCAAGTTACTCTCAATGAAAAATCTAACTGCTTTATTAAACAAGCCACGTTTCAAGTCAGCGAAGGGCCTATCACTTTTTTTACCGTGCCAAGTTCCGAATCCATGATGGGCTCGTCACCAGGACTGTTTTTTGTATAAGAGTCGGTATATTTATCGGTCACGTAACCATTCGGCCACACGACCGTACAACGATGGGCTTATCACTAAGACGTTTTCTGGAGACTAACAAATGCTGTCACCAACTAATGGTCCGGCGCCTATATACATTCCAACCAGGAGGCCAAATTAAAAACATTGTCTGGTTATTTACACACTGTAATGGCTTCATAGGGTACACTACCCATGTTACGAATTTGAAAAGATTTTACCAACGATAACAAAATATAGATCGAATTGCATAATATAAACTCACTCGTATTGGATTATTCGACACATCTAGTGTTCTCAGACTGCGCACAGGTATAAGTGAATCGTTCGGGATTGACGCTAAGTTGCAAGCACGGGCAGTTAAGTTGCGTAGTTTCGTCAGGTTCCACAGACTGTGTGTTGCCCAACCATTTTCGGAAAGTTTCGGAAAATCCGAAATCACCAGCGTCGTCAAAACGTGATTGTTGCTGTGACACGTCATGGTAAGAAAATGAAATATTTGTTATTTTCCATATGCGTGCATTGTAATATTATGTAATTGACTCTTTGTGGCTAATCCGCGAATCAAGTCTAAGAGAACTAATGGATTGTGCTTTGGCTATAGCAATGGCCCTACCGTTTTACTTTGTTTTTATGCTATTCTACGACAATACAAAAAATTGAAATAAATATAAAAAGGCCAGGAAAAACGGCAAAACTACAGAAGTTAAAACATGTCGGATCTATGCACATGATATGACATGAGAAAATAAATAATATGACCTAAGAAAATAATACTAGCGTGGTCGTTAAACCTGACAATTGGTACAGTGCAACTACTTAGTTTAATGGTTGAAGCCTTATGGAATCTTTAATTTCATCTTTAATAAAGATGAAATTTGACAATTACACTTTATAGCAACTCATCAATCACACGTTTCTTATCTTACTTAGATGACTTATTAGCTATTACACACGCCACATTTAAAACCTATATTACCAATAAATAATCTATTTTTTCTACTGATGTCATACCTGAATGCAAAATCCGGAACTTGCGTCACAAAACGAAAGTTTTTCATCTCCAAGCGCTGCAAGCTTCCTAAGGCACTCAGAGCTTGATTCGGGAAATCCGAAACTTGGAAATCTGACATTGTAAGGGACTCCAGCAAGCCTAGGCCTTGAAACGATCTGGTGATATTGAGATGTTAATCAAACTTTTGCCGTTTGGTAGGAGAATTTAGTGTTTGTGATATAGTATATACGGAAAGCGCAAGATTGGTTATGACACGTTGTAACAGTCATTGGAACACGTTTCAGAACACCTTGTGTCCACCTACCAAATGTATGATATTTAGTTAAATATTTTGCGTATTATCCTTGTGAATGGGAAACTGCAGAAAAGTAGTTATAAGGGAAATCAGATTATCTCGTGCCCACCTACTTACTAGCATATGGCCAACAACCAGTCGGCTGATGGCTAATACAAGGTTTAAAGTTTGAAAGACCGAACCAACCAGTTGTACAACTTCGATTAAAATAAACTTCTTGTTGCAACCTAGCACAGACTTATAGACAGTTAACAACCATTTACCGGGCAAAGTGTCGAACCCATGATGGACTCGTCACTAATACAGATTTCTGGTCCGCGTTATCCATTCGACCCCACAACCGTTCGGTAAACATAACAATTACATTTTGTGACAACGAGAAAGGTATAGTTGTCCCACCTTGAAGCTATAAACACCACCGGGTTATTCCTTAGATCCAGATTGATGAGATTCCCAGCCGCCGAGAAGGTTTCACCCAACAACACCAATAACTTGTTGTTCGAGAGGTCAATGGTTCGTAACCTGGGGAGACTTCCAGAGAAGACGTCATTTTCTAGCACCCTCAGTTTGTTACGACTTAGATCCACCTCCTCAAGCCAATTGAAATTACTGGATGAATTTAAACGTTTTTTTGGGTTTTATTTGTTGTTTATAATAAATTGACAAACTTTAAAAATAAAAAAGTCACATAATTTTTTGCTTAACTTAAACATTCAGGATAAATTGCGACATTGTTTCCTTTCCTTTTTAGAACAGTTTTTTTCAAGGCAGCGAAGTTGATAAAGAAACCTAGTGAGTTTCGAACACTGCACCATTCATTTCGTGACGGTTGTTATATGCCCCGAATGAATCGCTTGTAATAAGCACCTTTTTATCGGACTGGTTTTGAACCCAAGCGCGCAGGAAAGTATATTTGCAGTCAATCTACTTTCTCGAGATTTCTGCTAATCAGTGTGAAGTAATCAGTAATATGTTACAAAACTATTATTTATAATCAAACTTAGAATCAAGCCTCTGTTTAAACATATATAATTTAGTTAACAACTGATTGGGATTATCTGCTTGCACCTATATTATTGTTCCCAACTTTTATATGGTGTTATATGATGAAATGTCATTTTTTGTATTGTCCCGTTTCTTTAAACCGTAACTATACCGCGGGGTATCTTTTTAAAGAAATAAAAGAACCCGAAAATAAACTAAACAAAGTTTTAATACATGAGACCTTATATGCGCCAGAATGATTGGAGATGATCGTGCTAATAAAGCGTTATGGTAATATAGATAACTTGAAGCTTTTGACGATGCAATGTCGCTTAATATCAATCGACAACCATATATTGTCTGTCGACTTAGATACTCAATACGATATCGGATTAGTGTGGTCTAGCGGAGTTTCCAATATTCAAATGAAATTGCGAAGAAGATTATAGCAATTTATTTGATGAATTTCAGTGTCTCACAAGTTTACCTGGATAAGATTAAGTGATAACATGCTATCAATATTTTAAATGTATCTACTCCAGCCGCATTTAATGAAACATATGACGCATTTATACGGATAGTTTTACGGTTACCATCCGCTTGGATTAGTGCTTAGCTACAATACCAATAAACCGGATGATTGCATATTCAAAGCTCACCCAGTCCACTTAAGAGCTGGTTAACTGGAACCATTGAAATCAACAACCATTGCCACAGGACCAAATAACACTCAGCGATAGCTGGGTCGCTTAAGTGCAGTCACGAGATGCTATGAAGACAGCTCATGCTATAACGATTATTCCCACAAGAACAATATGAACATTTATGTATAAAAATTCAACTCTGGCTTTATTTCACCTGAAAATGGCATCAAGTGACATTTTAAAGTTTGGTTTAAAAATCACTAAATAAATTTAGGAACGAGACAAAATTGGTAGAATATGGAGTTCCATTGTAGAATGCTAATAAACAATCGAAATGTATAATAAACATGTAAAAGTAGTGTTTGCCGTATTAAAATGTGTATTCCGACAATGACATGTGATTTGTCCTGTGAATTATATACAATAGTTCTATATATCGTTTAAAACTATATATATCGTTTAAAAACTATTTTTTTTGCATTCATCTGTTTCGTTTCTTTCTACGTTACGTACATTGTAACACGCAACAGAGATTTATCTCGCGTCAATTAAGTGGTTAATTATTAATGGCTGACCCTTTCTCTTAAGCATTGACACAGGTTTGATATTTAATGTAGCGGCATTTTGCCAAAGTACGGTGTTACGTAACGCGATTTTAGATCAACGTTGTTTCTATTGTCTGCACGTCGGATGTATATTTACTTTATGGAAGACTTCACCAAAATAATTGGATGGCTTGGGACAGAGTGGTTCCAGTGATTATGGTAAAAGTTGGGTAACCGAATTATATTCAGAATTACATAAACACGGCCCTTGTAACAAGTCCATCACACGTGGCAAATTAAAAAATGAGAGTTTCCACAGCCAACTATACCTGCCGTCTTTTCCTGTTCCTGTGTCGTGATTTGACTCGTTTGCCATTTTTTAATACCGGGGTTAACTCAACTTCATGATATACAAATCCAAAACAAAATAAAAACTAAACAAAGTAGAACCGTATGGTTGAATGATTAACGTGGCCGATACCTTAACCGATTTTACATACAATATTGCATTGGTGATAAGCATATCATGGGTTCAAAACTTAGCCCAGTAAATATATAAACATAGCGGTCTAGTACAATGGTTACTATACAGTTTGGAACTAATCCGCTGATGTAAGATCCGCGAGGTCTGATTTTAATTCACTTTTCATATAATCAGCAAATAAGGGAAATGCAGGTATTCCAATTTATATGTCTTAGAAATATTTCGCTTTTTAGCATATCGTTATCAAAGGTATCTATAGTGATGCTGGGATACAATGAGGTTGTTAAAGGTATTTATTTTACCCCACAAGTCATTTACCTATCTAAAAATTTTATAATTTGACCTAAAATTTATTTATTATGATGTTTTACGTCGAGCTTAAACCATTTTGCGATAGAGGATAATAAACGAAGGATCGAGAAAAAAAGGTGCATTGACCGGATGACAATAAGGAATAAATTGTGATGTAAGATGTTTGTTTTGCATTAGCCGCAAGAAGGTATATAAATATGGAAATTGTTTTACTACTTTCAAATTTTAAACGTTTGCTATGATATGACGCATAATCCGTAAGAAAAACATGTCTTTGTCGCCTTGTAAAGTCTAAGGAGTAAAAGAATAGTAAAACATCAAACTCTGCACGTTATCAGCTGATAATCCCGGTTTTACTTTGCATAGTAGATCAACCAGTGTTCGGGCTACGTTAATCATTCATTACCTGAACACTCCAGCTTCGATTTTGTCAATCCTGTTCCTGGAAATATCGAATCGAACCAGACGACTCAACTTCGATAGGTGGACTTCACGTAGCGTCAGCGAATCCAAGACCCAGTTCTTACGAAGCGTCAAATAACGAGTGGCAACGGGAATGGCGCTTGGCAGGACTTCGTCGATGGATTCTTCGAGCCCAGTGCAGCTGATAAGCAACCGGTCAACGTTGCAAAAGCATTGGTTGTTTTGCCCGATAAGACAAGACAAACGTCCATGAACCAGGATAACCACAATAATTACAAACTTTGTTATTAACATCTTAGTACATTAGATCTGTAATGCAAATGACACAAATGTTTACAACATAAATAGTCTAGTATTTTAATATATTTTAATAAAGCGATACCGTTATATGTGTATACTCCGAGTTACTGCGTTCAAAGCACACCGTTGCACGGATTTTTCTTCGGTAATACTGGACATTTATGTTTTATTCCCGTGAATGAAAATCCCGGAAGAATTTCCACTTAGTCCAGTCAATGTCCTTTAAGTGCCTTTCCCAAGGATACAACCAACTAACTGTCAAAACCTTTTGGCCACCTACAGACCGCTGACTTACCGATTAAGATGTGACAACTGCGAGTAATATAGTGCTGCCTTTAATAAATGATTAAGCTTATTAGATTCATGAAAATCTGCATGTTTAAACAAAACTTTTCACCGACAAATGCAACTCACTGGGCTTTAATAAGCTCAAATAATAATTCTTAATAAATATTTTTCCAAATTATTGGTGAAAAATCATTTTTATATCGGAAGAGAATTAACTACATTACCTTCTGCATGAACCCTCTCCAACTTAATAATGGCTCGGTAGCCAGTATGGACGCACTTATTGAACATTGCAAAATATATGAATTTAAGGAGCGGACTCCATTGTCGAAAATTGAGTTTTGGCAATAGTTTAGACAATGACATGAATTCTCTCACGGTTTTCGACATTATTCCTTTCACTTTTTTATCTCCCTATGGCGCTTCAAAATCCAACCACTTTTATTGTATAAACACCCGAACTCATCTTCGGGCGCACGCCCCTCTTACATAACGCTAAATACTAGAGTTAAACGACTGCCGTCTGCGACGAATAATCATATACTGTATGCATTATTCACCGGGTGATTTGAACTTTTCATTGACCTAGAAGCGGCAGGAGGTTATGCTCCTTGGCAAACTGACAACTCCACTTAAACCTTTGTTTGTTTCTCACAGATTGCAGGTCACACCCAACTATTTCGCCAATACCGGTATTTTGTATTTGATTGAATACTCTATTTCGAAAACTCCAATTTTTTTAAAAATCCATGGCGCCGGTATAGTAGACATCCATCTATCTGTTTTAAACCATAATATTTGAAGATACACGTTTGTAAAGATGTTTAATCTATTCCTCTTTGAGCCAAATATAAGGAAGATTATTTCCAATCTTCTTACCTTGCCGCTTAATCAGATAATAATCTAATTTTAATTATTTCTTTGATTTGCTAATCAAGGCTTATTATAGAACCAATTAACCTTTTCTGCGTTTTTAATATTTTCTTAATTAAGGTTTAAGCGCTCGGTCAGCAATTGTGCCTTTTCTCACTTGACGATTGTCGATTTCAATCAGTTCGTTCTAGTATGCTGAAAATATTGGTTCACATCCACCTTTTTAATTCTTGTCGCATTGCTCGGTGGTATGGCATCATCCGTCGCATGTCAATCAACTTTTCAAGTAGGATCGGTGGGCAGAAATCAATTGGCGAGAGGCACTCTGTTTAATTCTGTCTGCAGCTTTTCCTGGACTCGCGGAGATTAACGAACGAGAAGGGGAAATTCTATCCCGTTTTGACCATCTAGCAATTTTCGTTGTTGATATAATATTTATTCTTTGGCATGTTGTGTACTCTTAAACAAAAGGGCGATCTTCGACGACGCATCATCTAAGTGCTGCACGACAGCATTCAATATTGATGCTAAGCCAGCGACTTTAGTTGTTGCTTGATGTGGAGATATTCGCTAATGCAAAGGGTCACCCACAATAACATGTTCGTCACTTAAAAACAAAATTTCCCCAAATTTCGCTGACGACTCTTGGCAACGTATATTTCGACTCTTAATCACGCTAACATGACATTAATATACTTTCGCGTAATGTGCTTGATTTGTATTCGATGTGTAACTTAAGTGTTGGAACGACATCAATTATTAAAAAGACCTCGTCACACGGATTAACCTAGACAGGAAATTGCACGGGACTTTCCCGGAAGTGAGAATCGCTACAAATAAATGCTCTCGCCTAGTTTTCTCCCAAAGTATAAATGTAATTACATCGGTTTAGGTCACCCGCTGGGCTGATGACATCAGAACGGCTATTATTTAGTTTAAACAAATTGTTGATGGATCATCAAAACTAATCTGTAACGTCGTTGACTCTTTACATTGATCTGAATCTATAGATTCAATAGAATTGATGAAATTTTAATCCATGCGGATAAATGTATCATTATGGTAAAAGCTAATTATGCTGAGAAAGCCCTAATTACGTAGATGTGGCATCGGGAACATATACCGTTTTTCCTATATTTAATAGTTTTATACCAGTTCCAACTGGTTTGCACTGGCTCATTTGTATTATAATACTTCAACTTTGAACCCGTATGTTTATTTCTATTAAATGGAAACAATGTCTTAAATGTTAATTGGATTCGTCGTTCCTCTGGTCGACGTGTATTTATAGTTTGATTTCAAATAAGTAACTAATTTATACTTCAATGAGGCAAAGATCGTCAATTAACTTCTAAAAAAGAAAGTACTTCGGTAGGGTATCGAACCATATACCTAAGTGTCTGTACCGCGTTCCCTAAAGCTCCAAACTGCTCTGAACGATAGATGTTTTAATAGAAATACTTTCATTGTTTTATAGCGGTTAGGGTGGGGGATAAACTCTTTCTTTGGGAAACCTAAGCGAAATACAAACGTAACGTCACAATACCGCGGTGTCCGTAGCGCATTGATACGTCTCCTATTGTTACTGTGATTGTGATGTCATAAAACAATGTTGCTAACAGAAGCCCGTGCGGATTGGAGACAGATTCGTGGCCGCGAAGTTAAATCGTGATATTCCAGCAAACGTAAAGTTAGGATGGGAAATTCAGCTCCCGTAGCCCCCAGAGTGGTGCCGAAAGTTGTGAGTGTTGATACTAGTGATACAGCTGTTAATGTTCAACAAGGTAATTTTAAATAACACGTCCATGGTGTGATTCATAAACTAGAATGTAGACATTAAATAGATTATATATTATGTGATAATTATACTAATGTGTAACCGACGAATAAGAGAGCTGTCAAACAAATTGTTTGTTGGGTCAATCGGTAAGACCGTTAACGTTCTGTTATTAACAGGATCGAAACCAGCCGATAGTTGGATGGTTGTGTCCTTGGGCATGACAATAAGCGACTAGGTGTAAACCTAGTGACTTATTGAAAACTGAAGAAACGACTGGATTATATACATATAAACATAACTCCGGTACCTAATGGCCATAAAGTAATCTAACGATGCCCGGTGTCATACCATCCTCCGCAATTTCCCAATCACGATGATATACATGCTGAGTATGCCAAACTTGTCTTAACATTTAGCCGTTGAAATAATGACGTAACTGAATAGGAGCTTGTAACTTTATACGTCGAGTAGATCTTGTGGAATGTATTACACCCAGTGACCCTGGAGATTTCGAAAACATCAAAAAGCATTAAAAATAAATAGGTATTAAAACGTAATTTAGTATTTTTGTTAATGTCTAAGTACGCAGTACACATTTTAAACACAAGCTCAAAAATCGATGTTATACGAGAACCAAGGCAAAAATTTACTGAATTATATAATAATAATAATAAAAGAAAAAGCAAAGAAAGTGGAAAACTGTCTAGTGTGAAACGTAAAATGCGTGTAAGTACATTTTCGTTAACCTTTCATACACACATGCTATATGTGAAACTGTCGCGCTAACCACTCGCCCACATGTGCTGTATATGAGTCAGTAGTGCCAACCACCCGGCTACACATGCTGTGCTGTATATAAATCGGTCGCGATAACCATTCGGCCACACATTCTGTATATGAATCGGTCGCGATAACCATTCGGCCACACATGCTATATATATATATATATATATATGAAACGGTCGCGCTAACCATTCGGCCACACATTCTGTATATGAATCGGTCGCGATAACCATTCGGCCACAAATGCTGTATATGAATCAGTCGCGCCAACCATTCGGCCACACATGCTATATATATATATATATGAAACGGTCGCGCTAACCATACGGCCACACATGCTGTATATGAATCGGTCGCTATAACCATTTGGCCACACATGTTGTATATGAATCGGTAGCGCTAACCATTTGGCCACATATGCTGTATACGAAACAGTCGCGATAACCATTCGGCCACACATGCTGTATATGAATCTGTCGCTATAACCATTTGGCCACACATGTTGTATATGAATCGGTAGCGCTAACCATTTGGCCACACATGCTGTATATGAATCTGTCGCGTTAAAATGGCACATAGTCAAACAAGAGCTGTAAAGTTTTTTTAATAGTTGAGTAGTTCTTTATGATATAAAGGTGTTGATTGTGCATCTACTTTTGTTTAAAAAAGTTGCCGATGTATGGAGGGGTATCTGCTCAAAAATTTTATATAAATATTTGGTGGGGTTCGAGTTGAGGTTGCAGATCCAAGCTTTAATTTTAAATTGTAAATAAACCTAAGACTCTCTTTGTCAGAATTTTAAGTGACAGCCCTTTTTGTAAGATAAGTTTGTATTGGAGAGATAGGTAATAATTAGTAAGAGCCCCTTAACCATTCGGCTACACGACCACCCACACAGTGCAAAGTTATTGACTCCTTTTAATACATTTCCAGCAAGCACACCTCCTTACGAAAAGTTCAAGAAAACGATTTCCTTCTCAAACTAGAGAGTGTCAACCACGTGTTAACCATCACTATTTCTAAAACACATGTTGTATAACCTATATTCATGCTACAGGGTCCCTAACCACCATTTGTATTTTATACACTGAGTATGTAAGTTTTGTTTCTGCAAGCATAAACGCATGGGTCCCATAGTTAACATACCAAACTTATTTTCCATGTTTAGTTAAATAAAGAACAAACGTCTTAAATTTACAAACATTTCAACAAAAATGTTTAAATTATAGCTTCTTTTCAAGCGCTGTATAGTGAAAGAAAGCTAAATTCCCAAAACAGCCCGATTTAGTTTTTTATTGTTTCAGGGAATTTCCCTGGCTTAAGTTTTTGTTTTTACATAAGTAAGTCATGCTATGTAACAATTCTTAAAGTTTTAATCTGATTTGTCGACTTCTTGTTGGAGATGTCGGTGCGATAGGCTATGGCATGCCTGTCACAATCACAATTCAGAAACATATCTTCGTTTTCATGGAAATTAACCTATAAGTAAATGTTTTTATTTTTTTTAATTGGAACAGAGTGTCTAATGTTTTAACATTTTACCGAATTTTAATAAAATTAGAGCAGCCGTTCAAGCGCTATGGCTACAAAATCTAATTTATTAGAAAAAAAACGTTTTGGTGTTTAACGTCTGAGGGGAATTCCCCAAGATTCATTACCCAAAATTTTGGCTTCTGCATATATAGACCATGTTGTCTTACAAATGTCCAATTTTCATTGCGATTTCATTACTCCTCTTGGTAGATGTCGAGGATACATGGCATTCTTGTCATCATGATTTAAGAACATATCCTATTTTTTGGGTATTTCCCTTGGTAATTTTATTATTTCTTTCAAGTGTTAAATCAATGACTATTGCACTTACATTCCACCAAATCTAATTTAAATTGTAACAGCCTTTCACGCGCTATGCCCAAAAAAGTCTATTTTTTAGAAAAAAATAGCGTTTTGGTTTTTAAGGTCTAAGGGGAATTTCCCTAGATTTATCACCCAAAATTTTGGTTTCTGCATATCTAGACCATGTTCTCTTACAAATGTCAAATTTTCATTGCGATTCCATTACTTCTGTTGGTTGATGTCGGGGCGACATGGCGTGCCTGTCACAATCATGATTTGAGAACAAAATCCTATTTTTTAGGGTATTTCCCCAAGTAATTTTTTTATGTTTTTTAAGCGTATAATCAGTGACTAATGCACTTACATTCCACCAAATTTGATTCAAATTGTAGAATCCGTTTAAGCGCTATGACCAAAAAAGGCTATTTTTTAGAAAAAAATACCGTTTGGTTTTTAACGCCCAAGGGTAAGTG
>CH002597.1:953146-963503 GCA_000149265.1 Ciona savignyi
ACACCTAACGGGCGTTGCATGGACTCAGTGGATTGATAGTTGTATTAAAACTGCTTTCAAACTGTAATACCTCCAGAAACCCAACAATTATCGCGAGGTAATCTGACGATTGCCCGTGTGATTACGCCCCTTGCGTTATTCATTCATGAAAACATAAATACCCTGGCCTACGTTTATTCTGTCCAAATTAAATGTCTTATACTAACTCACCCAGATCTGCGTCGATGACACTGCATGGCCCCAATGGTGATTGCGTCATTTCAGGGGGAATCCCCGTAAGAAACGCAAACGACACTATTAACGTCACAATCCCCGACCCAGTAACCATCGCATTCACTGCTCAAGTCAACAACCAATCACGGATGCTGGTTTGTGATCTCATAAACGGTCTTGTGATATAATTTTAAAGTGTTATGTGATGTCGAATAAAGTTATTTGTGATGTCGCCAAGCGTCTTGTGTGATATCCTAATCTCTCTTATGACGTCATAGTAACCTGTCTTACATGATATTAAAAAGTGTCGTGTGATGTCATAATCGTCGTAAAAAGGGTAACTAGGGGAAAACAAAGTTGTTTGAGGTATCTCAACTCGCATTATACTTTTTAATTGTTAAACTTTACTTTAGTTTAAAACGTTAGGATATCAGGGAAAAGCATTAAAGCAATTCTTGTGGAAACTTGTAGAAACTGGTTGTTTCATATATTAAAAACGATGGAATATTTATCTCATTTCAGATCAACGATTGTTGGGCCTTACCTTACAACACATCGACCAATCAGATGCGTCGAACCATATCACCTGACAAGTAGGTTCTTTTTAATGATCATGTGACCATGATACGTTGGAATATACCCGAAATTTGGGGGCTATTTTGTTACTAAAACACAAAATTTTAAAACTCTTGATGTCAATAAATAATTGAGCAAACACTATTAGGCCACTACGCTCGTGTTGAGACGTTTCGAAATAATACTCTGGTTAAAAATCTCTATTTTGTTATGACTATTTTTGTTAGCATTTTCATAAAATGTACAATAAGTAAAAACCATCTAATTTTGATGTTCAAACCATCATGTTATGTACAGTATACAAGTCTTCTCCGACGATAATTCTACCATTGTATTCCGATCATTCACATGGCCAACTACCGTACCGTCAATGCTCTATGTGCGGTGTGAGGCAACTGTAAGTTCAATTAAATAATATTTGTTACATGGCGTCACTGGTTGAAAATTAAGAGATGGAATAGGATAGTTGTGTTTATTCCCGTGGGAAAATGCTAGGGGCGTCAACACACGGGCAATCGTCAGATCACCTTGCTCCCACCGTCGGGTTACCGGGGATATTGAAGTGTGTTGTCTGTGATTATGACGTTCCTTTAATTTGGTTGCACCCAGGAAATGTCTATAAGTGCTTTTCCCAAGGACACAGATTATCTAACGGCCAGTTTCAAATCTGTAACATTTCGGCTGATAGGCGGCGCACTCACCCACCTAGCTTTTCTATCGAAAGACAGTTGCAGGTCAAGTAGCTTGATGGGTTAGTGCACAAGGTGAAAGGATCTAAAATGGTCAAAAGCTAGAATAATACGTTTGAAAATTTGTTGGATAGTCGAAGAGCGTGTGCATGTGATATTCTGAACGACATGTTTTAACGAATATATTTCACCATATCCGGAGAAAATTACAAATTATTTGTGTTAGACATGAAAGCAAAGTATGCATCATTTAACATGTTTAACATGTTTCTACTACTATATCCAGATAGGGTGTACGAAATTTTTTTGTAGAGCTATTATTTTTACCTTTATTTCATCACAGTGCGGAATAAGTAGACGACCAAGAATTACCCAACGACCTTCGCTGACCATTGGACCCATTCCTGTGGGGAGGGGACCTATTTGTTCAAATGTAATTACAATTCATAATTAATCTGAATGTGTTTAAAAAGTATTACTAAAAAACCACAATACCGAATTTTCGGGATTTTTTTACTTATAGGAGTATAAGGGGATATTCATGTTTATCGGGCAGTTTTATGTAGATTTTGAAAATCTTAACTTGTCCTACTTGTTGTATTCTGAGTTTACCTAGTACGAACTGAACTAAACAGGATAACGAACACTAGATTAAGCAGTTAGATGGAGCGGGGAATATAGGAATGCCGGGAGAGTAATCAATATTTATCATCGGTGGTAATGCAATAAACTAAGGAATGGTTTATAATGGATGCGACCAAATACACAAAACAACACCACCATTTTATAATATTATGCATTTACTTGTGTATGACTAAACGCTTACATTTTAACTTGCATCCCACTGTAATGACGTCATCGATCATGCATGCCACTGTTATGACGTCATCGGTCATGCTTCGGGTCTTGAGGTTGGTCGTGTACGGTGTAAATTTGTACATATGTTTTCCTCCTTTTTTTAGAACAACGGTGGATGCCAGGAGATATGTTCAGTTGATAACTTGGGGCAACGTGAATGTTCCTGCTTTGATGGAAGAATCCTCTCACACGACCGACTAACCTGTTATTGTAAGTTCTATATATGGTTGTCATGTTTTTTTGTTGTTTTTAACTGGTCTAAGTTTAGAACTATGAACGGCTCGCTTTATTGCTACTTTCTTCATACAGTGTAAGCTGACGTAGACTACCTCTAGGCCTATGAGAAATATCTTGTAAACCCGAATAAAATTCCTTTGTCTTAACCATGTATGTTAGGTAGTGTTCCTCGGTTAATTAAGTTGAGAAAACTAAAGGAAAATCTCAATCATACACAACACACTTCCATATCTCCGGTTACCTGATGGTGACTGGAAGGTAATCTGGCGATTTCCCGTGTGTTAAACGCCCACGCTTTCCCACTTACGGGGATAAACATAAATGCATTGAATATTGTGCATCATATTCCTATTCCTTAAGCACATACCCCAGGTTTGATGCTTCCATTTAATCTGACGATCACCCGTTTTAATACTCCATTTTACCCGCGACAGCCTGACAATTGTCCGTGAGATAACGGCCCTACGTTTTCCACACAACCGATATAAAGTTCTGCCATGGCGCACAATGGTGTGTTAATCGATGTTAACACGATCGATGCATACGCCAACTTCTACTTTAAAAACGGTCTTAGTGATGAGTACATCACGAATTCAAAACTTGGCCGAAAAAAACAATCACTCAATGACTCAACTAACCTTCTTTTCCAGCTCCTACCCAACCTACCAACCATCCCAACACACTATGGTGGCTTCCGATCCCTATCATCGTACCATTGTTGATAATAATCATCATCATTATCGCCATTGTGTGCGTGATGAAGGGCGGTCCTCGACGTCGCGCATCTGTCCCTCATATCCATCTTCCTTCGATCACAGAATCAATGGGTCATGCGTTTTCCACCGCCTTCTGGCCCTCCTTTAGCGGGACTGATCTCCCTAGCACATCTGTCAACCCCAATCCACGACATAATCGATCGTTTAGAAAACATTCAACCATGACGCATGCGAATCGTGCTTATGAGAAATAACTCCTTGAACTAAAAGGATTCGTGTTTTATCATAGTAAATGGGAAACGCAGGGAGTGTTATCACACGGGTATTACTAACCGAGCGGCTTACTTTTACGATTAATGAATACAGAACTCTTTTTGTGGATAACTTTTTCATAATATTACTTTACCGCGGTATATGGACACATTATATATGTTTATTCCCACTTATATTTCTTATATTAATTTTTAAAGAATCAATTTGTAATAAAGTTAATATTGTTTATACATTACACTATCAAATGAAATACCGGACTGTGGTTTATCTTACATTTGATTGGGGAGTCTGTTTCCGTGGTTGAGGTATATAAAAAGCTCGTCTGCAAGTGCCCTGGATTTCATTCAACTGTTTCGCTCAGTCGGTTAGGGCGTCAGTTGTTTGCCATTGGACCAAACCTATCGCGAGCATGTTGTGTCCTTGGACAAGGCTAATAACAGACAGCGCCTTAACCCAATGTAATGATGGGTTCACCTAAAACTTAATGAACGTCTTATTTATACACAACACGCTTCAATATCTCCGGTAAGCCGACAGTGGACGCGAGGTGATCTGATGGGTTAACGCCCATGGATAAAGGCTCGGTCGCCCAACCCACCCTTCCATTATAAAATGAGACCTAAGTTTTGACAATTTTATTATAAAATAGAGCACAACATAGATAAAATGAAGGAACAAATAATTGCAACAAAAAAACAAATTAATTTATGAACTTCGGAAGGTTTTTTTGGATTTGAATAAATGTTCACTATTAACCCAGATGCTGGGGTACAACAGCAGTGATAAGAGGAATAATATTTGGACTAACTTATACCTGCAGTCTAGTGCAACATCTTGTAACCATTAGTTGTCGGTGCAAAATATTAAATGGATTGAAAAAAAATATTGTAAGGTAGAGCAAACCGACTTCAATCTCACAGAAATCTAAAAATGTTATTTTTGTGCACACCAGTTTCACTTTAAAATATCTAAAACAAATCTGGAATTCATTTCGTAAACATAAATATTCTAGAGATGGTATATAAACAATTAATAGACCTCTGTACTCGAAATTTTTAAGCAAAAATATGGTTTTGAGTTGGGGTTGCTGATCCAAACTTCAATTTTAAATTGTGAAAAAATGTAAGTCTTCCTGTGGCAGGATTTTGAGTGACAGCCCTTTTTGTTAAGTCAGATTGCATTGTAGAGTTAGTGAGAAGAATTGGTGGAACGTATTCTAAAATAACATTTTTTGTCTGTGCTGATTGTTGCCACCAGCCCCGTTTAAAATCTTGACGTTGGAATTTTAAGAAATCTTTCAAGCAGATGATGATTCAAAAATAGTGTTTATTTTAGTGATGTCATCATTTGATGATGTCATCATTTTAGTGGTGTCATCATTTGATGAGGTCATAGACGAATTACTCCAACTTTCGATTTGCGATGAATGACGATTAGAAAGGTTTGAATTGTTATTGAGAAGAATGTTTTCATTATTTCCAGCATCGGGAACAGGGGGGCTGGGAAAATGAACTTTAGTTAGTTGGTTACTAGGATAAGATATTTTAGTTCATTCATTTTTTGCCCCCATGTTAAATAATGGTAAAAAAGCAAATCACAGGAACAGGAAAACACGGCAAAAACCAAACATTCGTTAAAACAACTCAATAGAGAGAAAATGGAAATAACTAAATAAATATAGCGGATGCCACCAAACTTAGGTGAAAACAATACTGTTGAAACAAAAATTAATTAACACAATCTAAAACTCTGATTAACACGATCTAAAACCCCGTTATAAAACGGATATTCGTCAGATTATTTAACCACCTGAATAAGTTTAGACATCAACTTTTACCATGACCAAAGACAATACTGACAAGCAAGCTAGTTTCGTTTCAACAACCTTTCGGCTGCCTACCAACGCTTTAACCTAATGAGTGAACGTATAAACATCGTCATTTATATCAATCGAACAAAAAATAAACTAATTATCGTTGAATAATCGTTTGATCTTATCAGGTCAGCAGTCTGCAGGATTCCGAAAGGTTGTTGGATTAAAACACAACTTTTCCTAGAGTGTGGGGGTTTGGGGGAATTGATCACCAACCTCAATGGAGGTTCTCACCTTTTGCTGGCAACATCTGATTGCCGGACATTCACTCGGACGGCGACTTTGACGTCGATCCGGTTGGTAAGTCGGTCAGCATGAACTCTGTTAAATACATTGGTTACAACTTTGTGGGTAGACATACCAGCTGGTTAAAATCATCACAAATGGTAAGAAAATAAAATATTCATGTTTATCCCAGTGAATGGAAAACCAAGGGGATTTACACACGGGCAATCGTCAGATCTCGCGCCCACCGTCAGGTTACAGGAACTATTGCAGTGTGATGTGTATGATTCACACGTTCCTTCAATTTGGTAGAAGCGTAGAACCCATTAATCTGCCGGGTTCAGGCATTAAGTGGCTTGCCAAGGACACAACTGACTAGCTAACGACCAGTTTCGAACCTTCGACCTTTCGGTTAAAAGGCGTCGTACTAAACCGCCTATATCAAGGATGGGTGTGAGATAACTCCACATGTAAGTCGAAGTTGTTTTCCTGCCATACAGTCTCTGTTTATTGTTACTTAAGAGAAAATGGGATAATCAAGTATAGATGAAAATAAAATTTCTATTCATACGTTTGCTCATAGAGGTCCATTGGCTCGGTGGTGGTTAGATCCGATATTTTCCCGGCAATGTCGACTTGAAAAGTTGCGGAATCTTTGGAATCTGAAGACAAACGTGACAATGATGTTTATTCTGTGTGATTTCTGTAGTAATATTTAAGATCTCTATGTTATGCCGGCTATAGAGGCCAGAGGCATCTCTCTTTGTCGGGCTCTTTCCATCTCAACACACTTATAATAAATGACAATAACTAACGCGTGTCGAACACTACAATTACTATCTGAAGTTTCGAATCTGAAAACGTTTGATCGATTCATTTGAATCTACGGGAACGAAGGAGCAGCTACTATCGCGAAGTTCAGTGAAATTGATGGAGATCGAACCAGGAACCTATAACACCCATGTGACCTTTTATACACTATGACCTCCAATACCCCCATAACCGCTAATACATAAGACCTCAAATAATCCTATAACCTTAAAAAACAATATGACCTCCAATACCCCCATGACCTCCAATACCCCCATGACCTCCAATACCCCCATGACCTCTAATACATGACCTCTAATAATCATATAACCTTAAATAACAATATGACTTCTAATACGTATGACCTCCAATACCCATGTTACTTCTACAGCCATGTCTTACTTGATAGTATGTAAGTGTGTTTAACTGAAGTGTCAACATAACCAACTAATTGAAGTTGATTTACCTTTTCCTTCCTCTTCCTGAATTGGCAGATCCAAATATTGGTTGCCGTTCATCTGAACTCTGGCAATTTGATTGGATTCCTTCAAATTCACTTCTTTGGGGATTTCCCTCCAAATCTGCACAATGTGATGTCATAAACATTGTTTAGTTGTGACATCAGCCCAGTCAACAATGGGCTTTGTGGTCATAGATGATGGCATATTTATGGGACTTTGTCTAAGTTTTAATTCGCGATTAGGGGCACTAAACGGACATCACCTGAACCCAGCGGATTAATGGGTTCTACCAAATTAAAGGAACATGTGAATCATACACAACACACTGCAATAGCTCCGGTAACTCGACGGTGGGCGCGAGGTGATCTGACGATTGCCCGTGTAATAACCCCCTTGATTTTCCCATTCACGGGGACAAACATGTATATCCTATCCTAATGACTAACCTCAGGTTGCAAACTATTGGCTCGTCGTCGCAGACTTTCACTCCGATGTCGCGCTTTCGACACCGGCGATCTGTAGTTATTGTTCCCATTTGTTGAAAAGTCTTTAAACAAATCTCCGGAGTTCTGAAATCTCCGTCCTATGGAGGTTAACGTGTAGAAATGTATCACATACCCACAGTCGAGCTGAATAGATTTTATGTGCATCTGTTGGTTGGGCAAAAACTGAATTATTCTTAAAACTTGTTAAACAAGGCCAAACAGATTACCTCATGCCCATTGTCAGGTGACCTAAAATACTGCAGTAATGTTAATGATTGAGAAATTTCCTTATTGAGAACCTATTAAACCACCTGATTCAGGCAATAACTACTACGTGCTTTGTCAAGGAAACAACAGATTAGCTAGTGGCTGGTTTCAATCCCACAACCTATCAATTGGCTGCCAGCTGCTATTTCCATAAGCCAACCAGGTTAGACAATCACAGCCAGTTGACAGGTAAAGATAGGATAGAATAGGATATTCATGTTTATCCCCATAAATGGGAAAACCAAGGGGGTTGGGGGTTAACACCCGGGTAATCATCAGATCACCTCATGCCCACCGTCGGGTTACCGGAGCTATTGCAGTGTGTTGTAAATGATAGACACGTTCCTTTAATTTGGTAGAACCCACTTAAGACCTCTAGGTTCAGGCAATGTCCGTAAAGTGCCTTGCTCAAGGACACAACCGACCAGCTAGCGACCAGTTTCGCATCTGCAACCTTTCGATTGAAAGGCGACGCACTAAACCGCCAGACTAACCAGATGGACTAGGTTGTTGAAAACTGGTGGCTAACTAGTCGGTTGTTTCGTACAGTGATTCAAGTAACACCAGTCACACTTGTACAAGCCACTCCGACTTACGACGGTTGGGACTTGTATCTTGTATCATTGACCGACTTGTCTCCGAACTGCCCTCTGGTGGTTTAATACGCACGCTGTACGCCACCGTCCGACTTGTTCGTATCGCGTGGTTCGCTGTGTTCTGCCTCACTTCCTGTTGAATGGATTTTGGATGATTAGCATTACTTTTCTGTTGTATTCTTGTATTGGAGGTACTTGGTAGTGAATCCTAGTGAATGAAATTAAAGTGTAACACCAACACGTTGGGTTATATAGCACGAAATGCACGCAAAGAATGTTGCATACCACAGTAAATGATTATTACATACATGCATTACAGGGCATAAAATAACTGTCTAGAATCCTGCAAGGATAGAAATTAATGCATTTCCTCATCATTTTTAAAAAACAAAAGGATAACAATATTGTCTAACGATCAAACTAAACTTGTGTCTTGTCAGCAGGACCTACATTCTAAATCACTTAACTACTTTCCCAACAGCTATTTGGCAGGACCGGTTCATATCATTCATATGAAATTATGAAGTTAAGTAAAAGTGAGTTTACCTCGACGGTATTCCTCTGTGGTGTGACGTAGAGGACGTATAACTTGGGGAAGAATATACAGGCGAGCAGGGAGAAGGTTGATGCAAGGATTGCGATGCAACTTACCGCCGTGGAGTTTGTACCTGGTGGGGGGAGTTGTATGATTAGAGTTTTTAAAATGTTACTTGACAACTCGGCGATAATGTCTATAACCATGGTCATTGATTTAATTTAACAATCAACATGTTTTAATATTTTTTTTTCTTTTTCATGTTTCTTGCATATGATTCCTTGTATATTATCATCATTCAACTTAAATGAACTAAGCTGACTACACATTGGCTGATCACAAAAATTATTTTGTTTTAATAACCACGATGTGCGGTTGTGTTGTTTTTTTCATTACATAACATGTTCATAGTGAAGAGTTTTTATTTATCAGGAATTTTTTGTATGAAAAAAATCATCATAATCTCTCATATTTTCATCAATGCTTTAAACAGGATGCAATATCCGACCGGTTAGTCTGGCGGTTAAGTGTGTCGCCTTTCAATCAAAAGGTTGCAGGTTTAAAACTGGTCACTAGCTAGTCGGTTGCCCGAACCCAGCGGATTAATGGGTTCTACCAAATTAAAGAAACGTGTCTATCATATACAACACAGTGCAATAGCTCTGGTAACCTGACGGTGGGCGCGAGGTGATCTGACGATTGGCTGTGTGTTAACCCCCTTGGTTTTCCTCATTCATCGGGATAAACATGAATATCCTATCCTTCTATCCTATGCTAACTCACTATTGGTGCTGAGGTAAGCAGGGATGAAGGAAAGCCACACAATGAAAAAGATGAGCATTGAAAACGTGATGAACTTCGCTTCGTTGAAGTTTTCCGGAAGTTTCCGTGCTCGGAACGCAAACACGAACGCTGTAAGCGCGAGAAGACATAGATATCCATAAACGAAGCCCATAATCACAACGTTACCCACGTTGCATTCAACAACAACAGCTGTTCCTGAGGTCTGGAAGAATTTGGTTTTGTATTTGCCTGGATTCTATAGGGTCAGGGGATATTTATTGTGGAGGTTCGAGAATATATGGGGAAACACTGGCAATCGTCAGATTACCTTGTGCTTACTGTCAAAAGGTTGTCATACCAGGAATACTTCCGTATTACTAGATTGATTCTAACACAAGTTGCTCAAAACAAACATGTTAAAATAAGAATTCGGGAATATATATATTTAAATAAAGTTAAATGCTAGATGCGGCAGCAAAATCATAATTTGTTTACTATAATTGGGCTAAAGAGCAGAAATTAAAGCAAATCGAATACGATAAAGCCTCGAATAAATGATCACCAAATCAACGAGTCCAATAATGATCACCAAATCAACAACAACCAACCCCACTAACAGTGGTACCAACTACCAACCTTGCTTTCCGTCACCACCACGTTAGGGGGCTCCACCACCAGCCATGCCACAGAGAGCACAACTTGCACGAGCGACACGACCATCACCACGAACACCTGCACGTGCTCGCCCAACCACTTGGTG
>CH002597.1:963677-990213 GCA_000149265.1 Ciona savignyi
TTTTTTTTTGGGCATTCTTTCCCCTGGAACATGGCCGTGCAAAAGTGGGGGTTTTTTTGCTTTTCCTAAGTTTATTTTATGCCATTTGCAAATTAGAATTAACGTATTTGTAAGCTGAAAGTAAAATTAAAACAACGTATAAAAATGTTGCCATTGACACTAACAAGTTAAAAAATTTAGTAACTTGACATGGAAGAAGTAAATATGCACCCATGCGTGAATTTATAGAAACAACATTAAATCTTCAGTCTGGCAAATTTACCACATGGTGATGTCCCTGAGCAACAAACGTTCGTACAGTCAAGAGAATTCAAACAAGGCAATTAACATCACTATGACAACTACTGGACTTTGGGCACGTGGTATCGTGAATTTTTGGGACATGGTATTTTTGAAAACTTTGGGCACGTTGCATTTTTGAAAACTTTGGGCACATGGTATTTTTGAAAACTTTGGACATGTGGTATTTTTGAAAACTTTGGGCATGTGGTATTTTTGAAAACTTTGGGCACATGGTATTTTCAAGCAAAACCAGCTACCAGGCAGTGATGCCAGCAACAAACCTTCTTATAAGTGACCGGAATCCTTGCTTCAAATGCGGTCAACACTCGTAATGTCTTCACCAAAATGGCCGCGATGCAGAATGTGAAGCTGAGACTGAAACTCACCTGTTGGGTGGGAGGTATATGGGTGAGGGGGAATTATAACACAATCTGATAACTGAACTGTGGACATAGGTTTGTAGTCCTTTAGGACACAGGCCGACTTGACCGCTATATCCCGGATCCACGATAGCTCGGAATGCTGGAGTAATGGGCCTTCTATGGCCTAAATTCCTGGTCCCGGTGGCTACTGTGGACCCTCCCATACTAATGTAATGTAAACGGGTTTGTAGAGTGTGAGGTGTTCACACTGGATAACTTATATGTTACCATGTTGGTGCATTATAGTTGTGGGATCAAAACCACCCGCTAGCTTTGCCTGAACCCAGTAAAATAATGTGTTCTACTAAATTGAAGAAAAGTGTGAATCATACACAACTACTGAAATAGCTCCAGTAACCCGACGGTGGGCGCGAGGTAATCTGACGACAAACTTGACTTTCCAACCAAACATTTGAATATTTTTAGATTCTCACCGTTCGCCCCTTGCAGTTCCAGTCCTGGGGCTTCCCCACATACAGGAGGGGGGTAAGGAAGCAGCACGCCACCGAGAAGAATAACAGGAAGCTTAGCTCACGGTTGGTCGCCTTCACGAGGGGGGTTCCCCGCATCTTGATGAAAGAACCTGGGGAGGTGAAAGATAGTAAGTTATGACAGATTAACAGAACTGTCATTTTTCCTGTTTCCTGATTAAAATTATGAAGGTTTATCTTTATAACTGCATTGGAATACATATTAAGTAAAAGTAAAACACCGACCACGACCACATACACAGTAGAAACTCTGACAACCTGTTAGAACAAATTAACAGACAGGTATGTTGATGTTTGCAATACTTCCCATACAACCCAACTACATGGTCACTAACATGGGAATTTTATTCCAAAATCCCCAAGAAACCAAATATACACACCAGCTGTTCTACAGTGAAATATTGGCACCAGCTGTTCTACCCAAGAAACCGAATATACGCAGAAATATACGCACCAGCTGTAAAGATCGTGATTATAATTCCAACTGCTGAGAGAACAGAGAAGGTGATCCCAAACGCATCCCCCCATCTGATATATTCCTCGTACTTTGGTATGCAACCTGTGGGAAATAATAATTACTTTCCTTATTTGATTAAAGTTATTACCTTGAAACAGTGCCAGCGGTTAGTCTAGTGGTTTAGTGCGACGCCTTTCAACCGAAAGGTTACTGGTTCGAAACTGGTCGCTAGATAGTCGGCTGTGTCCTTGGGCAAGATACTTAACAAACATTGCCTGAACCCAGCGGATTAATGGGTTCTACCAACTTGAAGGAATGTCTGCATCATACACAACACACTGCAATAGCTCTGGTGATCTGACAATTGCCCGTGTGTTAACCCCCTTGGTATTCCCATTCACAGGGATAAAAATTAATATTCTATCCAGTGTAATTTAATATGGAAAAAATACTAAATGTATGGATAGTTTTTTGATTGTAATGCAATAATTCAGTCTGTTGTAAAAAGAATGAAATACCTTAAAAAGAAAAAGAAGGAACAAAAAAGGACTCTACGCCACACATCACAACAAATGGTTTAGAAACAAATTCATCATTTTGGAAAGCACACACTGCTATTATCAAAGATACCAGTAGTAATGGCATTGTAACAGAGATCCTGACTTAAAAGTACCGGATTCAATTTTTGCTCTGGCCATTTTCTTTACAGTTGTGTCATTGAGCAAGGCACCTATTAGATATTGTCTTAATCCGGTCGATTTAAATAAACAGTAAAAATTTCATATTACTCATACTGCAACAGCTCCAGCAACTCGACAGTGAGCATGTGGTAATAACAACTTCCATTGTCCCACAAGGAACAGACAAAATAACACGTACTTTTAAACACTTAAAACTATGTAAACATGAAAAGCACAGCGGATGCTGTTATATGCTACCTGTTCGGTTGTCATCTGCCCGAAATGTCCGATTGCAAGCAAGACATATCGGGCTGTTGGTAGAAGTGGAGTATTCTCCTGTGGGACACTCCACACATTTGAAGCAACATGCGCTTTGTAGCTGGATCGTGTAATACCCAGGTGGGCAGTCTCCATTGCAAACTGACTCAGGAATCTGAGAGGATTAGTTTCCTTTTATAGGCAAATTTATACATAGATAGAAGTTGTTTTTAAACAATTTATCAGAATATTAAACCACACAGGTGTCCTGCTTAAACCACACAATATTAAACCACATAGTGCTGCTGATTGACTTACGCCAACATTCGCTAATTTAATTTTAACATTTCAATATAAACCAACCATCCTGACACAATGAAAAGTCGATAAACTACCTCCTTATTTTCACTCCTCCAGTAGATGGCGCTATCATTCATCGACCATTTCGGTTTTGCCATGCATGAGTAGTTTCCAACGTGGACAAACGCGATTGTGACATCACCTTGTGCATTCAACTGTGGGACCCAACTGACGAGTTTGTAGGAAGCGTTTGGGTCCCCGTTTTCGTTGAAGTTGAACTGAGGTTAATTGAGTTCGTTATTACCATGTGGTGTTGACAATATACTGAAGTGTACCATGTATAGTTAGACCAGGGGTTGGCAACCAGCGACTCTTTATTCCTTCTGACAGGGCTCTTATTAATTTCTTTGCTACTGTAGCGAGCACTTAATAGGTTTAATACCCATGCATACATAAAACAAACAGAAGAACACTTGCCTCTTTACCTTAGACAGTGTTGTTCTTTTTTTGCGAAAATATTATTAGTTTTTCGGCTCCCAGTGATTTTTAATTTGTGGAATATCGGTTAAAATTGCTCTTTAAGTGCCAAAGGTTGCCGACCCCAAAGTTGGAAAAACCGGGTGTGATTTAATTACAACATGACTACAATAATCGATCCACATATGAACAAGTGTGAATTAATTAACTTAATGTTGATTAGTTGAAAAGTAAGACACAGTTTCACAAAAAGTTAAGAAAACTTTAGGCAAAACCAAAAAGACAAAATTAAACGTTAGATGTTGTGGTGTGTTATTTATCAGCTGTGCTTATAGCTAAAGCTGTTTAGCCCAGTACTAAGTCATGCTTTATATTATATACCAGTGCTGTTTGATGGTAGTATGATTAGGCATTTGGATGTTTAGCTCAAACTTAAAGGGTATCGGTTTGACAGCCGCTTTGTTTTTATATGAAAACGCAGTGCTCGATAATCGGTTGTGTTTTTGGCCAGGGTAGTAAAAGTGTCTCTGCATATAATGTTTACATGGCTCAGAAGTCTGTGGATGAAAAGTAAAGATAAGACCCTTATGTGTTTTCCAGATTATTTCACCCTAATGGTTTATATTAGCCTTTGTAGTGCATTGATTATATACATTTGATTCTAATTTGGAACTTAATTCCCCAAGAATTGACCACGTTGTGATAAGGTAAATGAAGAAATTATTTAAAAAATGAGGAAGAGTTAGTTAAACACAAAATTGGATGAGAATATAGTATAAAGAGTCAATTGTTGTGGAAATTAGATTGAAAGAGGTGGTAATTTGTGGAGAAATTAAACCGAAAGCGTCATGCGATGATAAGTGAAGCCCAAATACTACTCACAGAATCGTTATGTATCTACAAAAAGGGTAAATCGTGCATAAAAATCTCTACAAAACAGTAATTAAATTATTTAAAACTTTGTGACGGTAACTTCCAGAAACTACAGTGATTTTGTAACTTGCAAGTTCATCAAATTGCTAACGATATGAAAAAGCTTTTGGGAAAACGACAGTGTTTAAAGAGGCAATTAACACGTCTATTGCATGCCTTCTAAATATGGGCTCCACATAATATATTGTATGGGCTCCACACAGCTACATTTTATAACTTATGTAGATAACAGCAATAAAAATACCAATCGGCTGCTCATAACGGGGATATACTGTATGTAGCACTAAAGCAGGGGAAACATGTTAATATACTGTGCCGGGGTGAGTAAAACAATCTTAAACCATACTTTTAATCGAGACTGTAAAATTTTCAGAATTTTTTACTAGGTTTGGCTGCCAAATCTAGCTACACCTATGCTAAATTATCTAAATTGGTTATTGACATGCTTGTTTAAAAAAAACCTAAATATTACTTTTCGTATCGGCACGCTCTGGAAGACAACTTTAGTTTATTTCATTTTTTGGCTCCTTCAAAAAAAATGGTATTTAACAAGAAACACGATGAGCAACAATTTCATCAATAAAGGAATACCTGATAGTCGTGTCCAGGGGGGTAGAAATTAACTTCCTTGATGTAAGCTAGCAACTGCCATGTTGTGAGATTGTTAAGGCTTGGACAGCCACCGTCCTGTGTGGTAAGTGATGGTTATCACATGCTCTCTGTCTAGTTAGAATGAGATGAATAATCAATTTTATAGGGGATATGTAGTGTGAAGAAAGGGCTATGTGGGGTGTATGTGTGGGGGTTATTAGGGTCTATGAAGGGCAATTTGGGGTAATGTGAGACAATTTGGGATTATGTGGGGCAATTTGGGGTTAGATGGGGAAATTTGGGGTTATGAATAGCAATTTTGAGTTATGTGGGGCAATTAGGGGTTATGTGGGACAATTTGGGGTTATGTGGGACAATTTGGGTTAAATCGGGGTAAGTGGGACGATGTTGGTTGTTTTAACACAGTTAGTCACCTGTCTGGTGCCGTAACATTGTGGAAACGAAACCAGCCACAAGGTAGTCAGTAAGTTGTGTCCTTAAGCAAGGTACTTAGCGGACATTGCTAGAACACAGTGGAATCATGTACAATATGTATAATACAATAGCAACAGTCAATAGGCTGTGGCTTTTGTAGTATAGGATGGATAACAACCAACTACTCTACTTTTTCTGTGTGTTTCTATTTTAATTTATTAATAATCACTGTAATTCTTACCAAGGTAAAAGCAAAAATTAAACTGAAAAGAAGCAAACAACCAACAACAAATGCACCATACTAGTAATGATGAAATTTTAAATCAACACCTTCAGTAACCCTTCCCCCTCCACACATGTAGATATATTGTGCAGTGCTGATGCCACCACGTATACAGCGAGGTAGACATTGTAACTCTTCTCCAAGTCTGTCCAACCCAGATACGCAGAGCTTGCCGTGCCAGAATCAGTGAAGTCTTCCTTTCCAGTGCAATTATCTGATGGAAGACGCAGTCAAGTGACTAATTTGTGCAGGAGGGTATTCTATTAGCATTGTCCACATCTCAAGTTTGGTATCATGTTGCACCAACAGTTAAAAGGTTTCGATATTGAAACTTACTTACTTTCGTCCGGCCCGTTGGTCTAACGGTTAAGTGTGTCGCCTTTCAATCGAAAGGTTGCAGGTGTGAAACTGGTCGTTAGCTAGTAGGTTGTGTCCTTGGGCAAGGCACTTTATGGACATTGCCTGAACCCAGCGGATTAATGGGTTCTACCAATTTAAAGAAACGTGTCTATCATATACAACACACTGCAATAGCTCCGGTAACCCGACGATGGGCGCGAGGTGATCTGACGATTGCCCGTGTGTTAACACCCTTGGTTTTCCCATTCACGGGGATAAAGAAGAATATCCAATCCAATCCTACTTCCTGGTCATTGGTGGAATATTGAAAAGATATACTAATGATAGAAGTATTGTATGCAACACACTGCAATAACTTATACAACCTGATTGAAAATTACAGCAGAAAGTTTGTGGATGGAAAACAGCCACTGCATAGTTTGTTGTGTAAGACGGCAAGACGCTGTTTGAATCAAGCGTATTAATGGGTTTTACAAAAACTGACATAACGTCGCAATCAGACACAACACACTGCAATAGCTTTAATAACCTGAAAGTGGGAAAAGGGTAATTTGACAGTTTCCTGTGGGATAATATACCGGTCAGTAGATTATCTGTGTCATAATGAAATAACAAACGCACCATTGTACTCATTATGTGTGGACAAATCACTGTCATGCTCTGATAATTGGCAGATGCTTGGGGGGCATGAACATTGAAACGTTTTCTCCCAGAATTCCTTCATGAACGGACTGCCGGGCTGGGTTAAAGGGGAAACCCCTTCTAAGAAGGATCGGAACCCCGGCATGTCTCCACCCCTCGTCGCAATACCCAGGGTGCCACTGAATACATCGGCTGCAAAAATAAATATCATTGTTATGTCATAAAAAAATTTAGATAATATTTAAGTGCTTCAAATTTAATCCATTACCAGGTGGTGGATTGTTTGAATTGTGCATAATTTATGGTAAGTTACAAATTCAAACACCACACAGTCTAAATAATATAAATATAAATAATATTTTACAATAAAGACTAGTGTCTGTGCATTTTGAAAAATGTAATTTTCAGGAAAAATAAATAAAAAAACTAAACATGTCAATAAATGATAAATAAATAACAAAACTAAACGAATTAAGTTGCACGAACCATCAATTGCACGAACGGAGTCTGATGTGGCCCAAGCCTCACTTGCGATCCAAACTTTGTCCGTTACATTTTGGTCCCTTAGATGGCGCGCCAGTGGGACCAAGTGGGTGGCACTTATAAAGGTAACAAACACAGTTGCGTTGTAATTCTTGATCTCGTGGGCAGTTTGGTAAAGCAAATCAGGACTCATTGACTGAAAAAATAATTATTTTAGATTTTGTTGTATTTGTTAGGTCTGATGGCTTAGTAGGTTGTGTACTTGCAAAACAATTAGCATATATGGCCTGGAAATTTTGTGGAACATTTTTTTAGAAAAGTATAATGTCCAGGTATATCTTTATTATTAATAATTTAATTGATAATCAATTTGCAATAATAATTGTCATTTTGCTTTGTTTCTGTTTATTTACGAAAATAAGCAAGCAAAATATGGACTAAGCAGATTATATGAATTGTTCGAAATTAAATTTAAATTCTAATTATACAAATGCAAACCTTCAACAAGGCCCACTTAAGACCATAAAAGCTAAAAATCCAAACATTAATAATTCAAAAGTTGGTTAGTTAAAGGGCACATTACGAAGTTTTGGTTTTAAAATCCTTTTAACAGCAAAGGGCAGTCCATCAGTTTAAGCTTATAAATAAATCTTAATAGTGACAAGAATAATTTATTATAATTCCTTTTAAAATTTTTGCTGCTTAATCTTTGACATAGAATTATTAGTAGAGAGTAAAACTGCATGAATTATTAATCTTATTTTACACTTACCATGTCAAATAAATGTCATTTAAATTAATAAGGTCAAAAAATAAGTATTTCTGACATAAAATACATTAATATCAGAAGGATTTGGGACACAAATGTTTATTATGTGGTTAACATAAGAATACCAAGTGCCGCAGTCGGGTTTCCAGTGTTATTATTCTATATTTATTGCTTTAATTAAAACATATTTATTAAATGGGATTCTAGATCAATCTAACATGTATTTTCCCGCAGAACTGGTAAGCTTAGTCGGTTAAAATGTTAACCGGTTAAAAGGGTCTGCAGATGATCGGAGCATTATGGGTTCAAAACCAGATGTTAGTTTAAAAGATGCCTGTATTATAAAAACTCCTGCATTTTTCCATCCTCTGGGCTAAAACTTAGGTTGTTTTGTTACCAATTTATAAAAAAATCCTAACTTTAATAAATAGCAAAAACAACTGTGAGCATGAGGTGAAAGATAATGACCCAAGTTATAAAAAAAATAACCATTACACCCCTAGTGGTAAACATGATCGTGTATTGAATACCTCCGAAACATACGCTGTGTACTCCACACAAATTCCCCGTTTTGCAGCTTCTTCTTTAAAGCGGGAAATCCCCGGACGCCCATAATCATCGTCACCGGCAACTGCACCCACCCATGTCCAATTGTGATGTAATAATAGGTCCACCATTGCTGTAGCTTGTTCGTCATCATTCGGTATTGTTCGGAGAAAAGAGCTGGAAACAATATGGAAGTGATGTCATACTAGCACTTATTATAAAAGTGATATCATAATAGAGGTTGTTATACAAGTGATCTTATAATAGAAATAGGCCATGTAAGTCATAAATTTAAAAAAATATTATGATTGTAAAAGTACATTTTACATTTATATTAAGATTGTTAAATCACTCAATTGTAAAGCATTCACAAAAATTGTAGGTGTCTCCCACATGGGGATTGAAACCCTAAATGTGCAAAATATAAACATGACAGACAAAAAGTTGCCATTAACCTGAAAAAAGTCACAATAAAAACCAAAGATTTTTAATATAGTGATTAAAATTTTACCTGAAAACATTTTTATCTGAAAGAAGTCTGCTAGTGGCGCCATAGCTGATTTGAGGGATGTCAAACACGCTGAGAATGTTGGAGACAATGATGGATTTGTCCGACGCAGTTGGTCCTATCAGTGCGGAGATGCCTGGGAAATAACGTTGTGGTTACAAGGATACATGAAAGAAGGAATGATGATGAAATGATATTTATGTTTATCCCATGAATAGAAAAAAATCAGGGATGTTAACACATGGGCAATCGTCAGATCGTCTCGCAACCACCATTGGGTTACCAGAGCCATTGCAGTGTGTTGTCTATGAATGAGACATTTCTTCAATTCAGTAGAACCCATTATTTCAATGTCCTTTGAGTGCATTGTCCACTACTGACCAGCTAATGACCAGTTTCGAATCTGTCTGCCTTCGGTTGAAAGGCATGGCATTAATCCACTAGACCAAATCAGTTGAACATCCATGAATTGAGAGCAAACCACAACATACATTTTTTTAATCAAGTCAGTTAAAATGTGTTAAAGAATTCAACTTTGTTACATCGTTAGCTTCTACTGTGGTGCATCATATTATCAACCAAAAGGTTGTGTAATCGAAACTAGATGGTGTCTAGTAGGTTATGTCAATGAGCAAGGCAGTGGACGTTACAGTACACTATGTGGGTAGAGTTGGTGCAATTTAATCATTGTAATAGGCATAAAATATCACCAGTATAACTCGCCCTTATAAGGTATTTAATAAGCATTCATTATTACTTTTAAATTATGTTATTAAAATCTTTAAGATTTTGAACACTTGAACCCAGAAGAACAAATCAACCATGATAAGTTCACCCAGGGTGGTGTGTTGTTATGACTGTGGATTACGGTTTAAAACTCTGTGATCTTGTTGACATTCCAAAGTCCTATCAGCCGTGAATCTATTTCTCACAACATACTGCGTGTTTTATGTGAAGCCTATCCATGGAGAACTGCGTCTTTTTTTTGGGGAAGTTTGTTTTTTCACACATGGATTTTTTATTATCGCACTTAGATTGGTAAAAGTAAGACTTGAACCCCATATCACCTTTCACTACGTCACTTAGGCCACTTAATATTGAACTTCGTAATACAAGGATAATCATAGAGGAGAATTGAGGGATTTGAAACCTAATATTGTAATGATGTTTTAGGTTGGATTGTTCTATTTCAATTTCGTATCTTCCTAAAATATGCAGTCTTATTGCTAAAAGTTTTAGTTGATAATAATCCATTAAAACTCTTCACATTATGAAGAGTTGATTAACGACCGTCTGTTTTGCTTCCTTTTCCTATTTATGTGTCGGTGTTTTACTTCCTGCTATTTCTTACTACGGTAACATTTGAACAAATATATAAATGTGTTTGGCTTTATATTTTTTGCTTAGGCTATTAGTATCTTACAACTCCACTGTATTAAAGAGTGTTAAATACGATGAAAAAAATGCTCTTCTTTGTTGAAAGCTGATTTGTTCAGGTAATGTTCGCAAAGTGCCTTACCCATATTAAGTCAACCATAGGCTGGTTTCGATCCCACTACCTTTCGGTTGACACACTAACATGCTATGAATTACTTATTAGCTAATAGGCCGTAAGTAAATTTTGGAGTTTAAATTATAGCTTTTAACTTTTTCCAAATACCCGCACTAATAACAAATTAATTGATGGTAACATCTTAGTTTCATACTTTTTGGTTGTTTGTTAATTGAATCGACTACGTTCAATGCTTGAGTGACAGCACGTGCGTGTGTGTTGCAGGTGTCAAACAATTCCCATCCAAGCGTCACATTGGGCAGTAGGTCGGTTCTGTGATGTCATAAATAAAGTTATACAATTACTAAGCGAATTTAAAACATGTGCGTCAATTGCTGGTTAAGAAAGAGTGAAGAGAGATAGAAACAGATAAAGAGAGATAGAGAGAGAGAGAGAGAGAGAGAGAGAGAGAGAGAGAGAGAGAGAGAAAGAGAGAGAGTGTAAAAATAACTAAAGGGTAAAAGAGAGAATAAGAAAAAAAAGAATAAAATAAAAAGACAAAGAGACAAGACTGCACCAGCAAATTGACGTTACAAAACATAACTGTCCTCAGTATATAAGTAATAAGTTATACGTAAGCTGGCATTCCATACCTTTTATGATTTAATGTTAAGATATGAAAAGCCAGAATGAGCTATCACGCCGCTGTGCACGTGTATTTGCAATCCACACGGTCGTACAAATCCGTTTGACAGGCCATACTGTCCACGGTGTTCTAACGATTTTTCCATATATAACATTGGTTTCCAAACTACCTGTTATTGACCTCTTGTATGGCAAATATCATCGCTTGCATCCATCGGAACCCAAGGAAGTTATATCTTCTGCAAATTAGTGGTGCCGGGGTATCTTCTAGGCTGTGGAAATTAAGTTCTTGTAATTGCACGTGTTTTTTTTCTTCATTTGTAATGTGTCTATCCACTGACGTGTTTTAACTACTGTAGTTTTGCCGTTTTATCCTGTCTCCTTAATTTAAAATTATTGTTTTATTCTTCTTTATTGTAACGAAGGAGCGAAAAAATAAACTAAACTAAACTATTGCCGACAATCTAAGTGGTTTCTGTAGATTGTAGATCAGCACTTGAAATGTTGTTGGGTCGAAATCAGCCGATGGCTGATGGGTTGTGTCGTTGGGCAAGGAACTTAACGGACGTTGCCTTAACCCAGTGGAATAAAAGGTTCCACCAAAACTAAAGAAACGTATCAATGAAACATAACACACTCAATAGCTCCGGTAACCCGACAGTGGGCGCGAGGTAATATGTTAAAGGCCCATGCGATAACGACCTTTTTCCCTCCAAGAGATAAAACATGAGTATTTTAACCTATTACACAAACATACGTCAAGTACTTTTTAATGTGTTAGGTCCTATTTATGCTGGAAAAGTCTGTTTCGTTTCGTGAAACGTCACAGTAAATTCAGTGATGTAAAATTATGTGTTAAGGTTGGTATATTCCTGTCGCCACCCAAGAGGATTCCAAACGAATCCAAGCGTTTTGTGGTGTACACTGACGAGGTATTTGCGTGTATGGGGTAACAATGTGCGGTCATGACGGTCAAGAACATTTTATCGCGTCACAACTGACGATTTTATGACGAACAAGACAAGCGTGCGTTTGGTCATAATGTAAATATGACAAGGATATTTAACTGACCGATAACGCTTTCACACTGTGGAATTTCATAATATTTGTTATAGATACTTTAACTAACATTAATTCGTTTTCGTCGATTTAGCTAAAGAAATGACCTTAAAATCTCAACAGAATGGATTTTGTTAAATTCGGACGGTAAACAATCGATTTATTACCTTCCAAATTTTACTGTCAACATTTATATAAAGTAAAGAACAAATTATTTTCCATAAAACCGCGGTTAATGTTTAAACGACAAACCCACTTTTTATAAAAAAAACGATTAATTTTACATCAATCAATAGAAATAAATAGTCCGTCGTATAAGGCCTGGCCAACCTAACGAAAGACATTCACGTCAAAAAAAATTCAACCCAATTTTAGTACCACGGTAAATATGGCGGGGTAGGATGGTAACCCGAATGCACATATTTGTAATTAGCTTGGTCGGTTTTACGTCTGCTTTCAGTCGATGAGTTTGACCTGGTCGCTTTCTTGTCGGGTGTGTCCTTGGGCAAAGAACATTGCCTTAACCAAGTGAAATAATGGGTTCTACAAAATTAAACGTCCTAATCACACACAACACACTGCAAAATTTCCGGTAACGGTGAGCGCGAGGTAATCTGACCACCGTTGGGTTAACGCTCATTCCGTTTTCCCATTCACGGGGATAAACATAATTATCCTATCATAAACATTTGGTCGCAAAAGGTTTCCAATATACCCGGCTATGTAACTGTAAGCTATTAGCGCAATGAAACGATTTGGATTTGTGAAGTCTAAAATTTATTTTTAAGGAAAAGTTAATATTTTATTTGGTAATCCCGCTAAAATCCAATTTAAATAAATAAGTTATTTTAATTATTACAAAACTTTAGTTCATATTTGTTTGGATGGTGTTAAGATATGTAAATTATTTATTGAATTATTTATTCAAAATAAACGCACGGATTTCCCTATTTAATATATTATTCCTACGGTTAAAACTGTGTTTTGAGATTTTTTCAATTTTGTTTACTTTTAGCATCTACATTAGCATTTAGCATTGACACTTCCAAGATTTAAGCTGCATGTTTGTTTATATTTCCGCGGAAAAAGGTGGAACGAAAAAGTCCCTAAAACAATAACAGGAATAAGGCGGATCATTCGTTTCAAAAATGCAAACATTTTGTCTCGATACTAAATTAGGCTAATATAAGTGCTAATACCGCAATAGTATTCTTATACTAAAATTAACGACCTTATTAAAAGCAATAATAAGTGGAAAAACTATTTACCTTAAGTTCTGTTATACATGCGCAATTTATTTTTCGTCCACGACTTTTCGAGATCCAGTAGACTACACAATCATGTTTGTTTTTTGAAGACTACACAATTATGCTTGTGTTTTTTTACCCGGCTCACTTTTTATAAAAAGATATTTTTCCTCGGTAATTACTCGGTAATTAATGCTTAAACCTTAAAATAAGTGCCGTAACCCATAACGGTAAAGTTTAAAACTAAAGTAATGCAGAAATGGTTACTAATCACTTACCGCCCATATACAATACAATAGTATTTTTAGCTCCCTGTAATTGGTTTCCATATTTTCTTTGTTTTAAATTTCCGTCTTTTAATATAGTCCTAAAATATTGCTCGAAAAGTTCGGTAAAATAAATAACGAAACATCAACTTTTTCAAAAACTGATTTAGATATTATCAATATACGTGATTAATATTAGTTTAAACACAGTAGAATTTGTCGATACTAAAGTGAGAACGCTAAGAATAATGAAGTTCATCTTGCCCTATCGCCCTGTCATAAGTGTCATAATCTAAATTATAAACACATGTTCTAAACCAGTGGGTTTATGTTATTGTGTTACCCTACTTGAATAATACGGCACTCAGAGGTTTAGCTCAGTTGTGTCCTTGGGCAAGGCACTGATCGGACATTGCGTGAACCCAGTCAACTTATGGGTTTAACGTCGTCTCGACCATATATAAGGTAAAAAATGAAAGTCTCAATCACACACAACACATTATAATAGCTCTGGTAACCTGACGGTGGGCGCGAGGCAATCTTGCGATTACATGTGGTTACACCCCTTGTGTGTTTTCCCACCTACGCAGTAAAACACAAATATCCCGTCCCATAGCCGAGTCCACCGGCCACACAATGTGTATAACTGGTCAGCTAACCTGTAGTTGTCCGGTCGATCCGATATGTAATGGAGTGGAAACAGCCCAGCTATCACTACATTTCCCGTCTGCTTGTACGAATAAGGTGTAGTCCAAGATGCAGTGCATAATCGTAATGCAAACGTCACAATCACGATGGTATATGACTTCATAACGGGTTATTATATACACAACACCAATTACATTTAAATAAGTTGCCAGCCATGAGACCTTAAATATGGAAGAGCGACAAATTAAACCAATAAATAAAAGTCTTATCTTAGAATACAGAATCGTGATCTACGTGATTTTAGCTATACCAATAAAGCTTTCTTATCTGCAGTTTGATCTATTCCTTATCCGCTACTGCTTCCTAAATAAACTAAATCATACGCACACATATACACTATTGTTAGAGTGCAAATGCTATATGATTTCGAAGAATGACCCGCACTGTATTAGATGACACGATTGAAGGGTTTAATATACTACGAATTTAGCCTATTTGCCTAAATAGGTTGATGTCTATTACTAGACACACGTATCAATCTTTATTATATTAGTCCACGGATAAATCGTTATTTTATGTGGTTGCCAAGAATTAAGTATATGATGATGCGGTTTTGTTTTACTTCAAAACGCTAACCACACGTATAAAAAAGAAGTAAAATAGCAATCAAAATAAATTGGTCCAGAAAAAAGTAAAAGTAGTTATCTATAACTTATTATTTTACAAAAGCTGATCAGCGTTTTGGGCTGATAAACCCAAACAAATCACAATAAAACCACTTGCTTTTAGAATACATGATGTGCGTGGGCTTATTACAAATTCTCTTAATTTCGCTATACCAGAATCTAGGTCGAGAATATAGAACAAAACATTCGTTCTATTTACTTTTGTACTTTATCTTATTAACCTTGTATCCTCACCTATGCTGTTATGATGTCATATATCGAACACATAAGTTAATTAACCTAGCACATGAATGTTGAATGTTAATTAACCTAGCACATGAATGTTGAAAGGAATTAAACAGTTGGCCAAATCTACATAGCTGACCGTATCTAATTATCTTTTTCATGTTCAAAATTCTTCGACCATATTCCGTCTTGGTATTACTACGTCTACTGTATTGCGATATTTAGTAAATCTAGTTAATTTAAAGTAAAAAGAGCGTATTTAAATTAAACGACTTTTGCTGCAACATCGAAAGCAAAGTAGAAATTCCAGTTCCAGTTTAGGTATGGTTCACTTCGTCATCATTTCCTTTAAACATCTATAACTGTACAAACACGTAAATCCTATGTAGCGTCGCATGACTTTGTTTCAATGCTTTTGAAGTTAAGGTCACGACCGTCGCCCACAGCATAGCTGCAAAACCGCAGTAATTTACCTGTTAATAATCAACTACGCCAACACCCTATGTTTATCACCCCTTTGCACGCATATCATGCAATTATTCGACTATAAGTAACTGACAGTTGGTAAGAGTATTGAGCCATAAAGTGAGCCAGGTTATAGCACGAACTGGAAACCAGTTAATCTTTTTATTTGGATAAATATGTTACGTTGAAAACGTGACCGGATGTGTCTTGTTAGGTCTTTGCCAATAACTTTCCAATAAATTAGTGTTTAATCAATAAATAATAAAAGCATTATAATTATCTGGTGATAAAATTTAATAGCTGTATAAAATGTGCTTGGACAAATATTTCGGGGAATTCTGTGCTACCTCTTTAATCACAATCGTCTTTGTCGTTTTGATAAACAGTAACGTTTGCCGAGTATAATTATTATTTTTATATTTTCTATTTAAATCACCAATAAAATCACAGCAAATTACTTGATTGAACCGTTTATGTCCACAATCAACCCCTGAAACGTCACAATATCTCTTATAACGCCGTCGTATTTATTTGAATGTATTAAACATGGCGGCGAATCAACCGTCTCTGTTTACTTGCTATATATTGGACAAAAAGTTATCCTTTTGCAAACCCGATAAACAGTTAAACCACACATGACGAAAAATACGGAACGTCATCAAACTATGCTTGCTAAGTCTCTGAGCGAAGTCTAATAAGACATGTGCAGCAAACGTTTTAATATAACAGGTGCGGTTAGCTCGAAGAAGCAAATTTAACGCTAATTACACTTTACTAGAAGTGGCGCGATTTGGCAACTCCAGTTATAATTTCAACTTTTCCATTTTCACCTTGTATAGTGGCCCACTTATTATTTATACTTTATAGATTGGGTTGCGCACATACTCGATAACTAGCTCATAATTTGAAAATGGAACGTTATATTTCATTTTCATGCATGACTCTTGTATTTAAATGATTCGGGATTAATGTTTGCAAACAATCAATCACGCTAGAAGTGGTTGTCAATAGCGTTGCTTGAAATTACAAACAGAGTCAGAAAACTGTCCTTCTTGAAATTTCTATGTGTAACTTACATTTTAATCAAATCACACCTTATTCCCGCAGTAATTTATTATTTGGTTCTAAGTTCCTTTGTTTAAGATAAAATATTCCGAATATATTTAAAAATAAACAAAAAATAAATCAAAAATAGTTAAGTACGTAATCGTTAAATCCGTGCGAAGTTAACCAACAAACTATGCTTACGAATTTAAACTATAGTTAGCTTCAAGGCTAAACACAAGCCTTCGTGACGTCACACTTACTACGTACCACTACTATCATGTTGCGAAATCGTGATTTCAGACCATTAGCAGTCATGCCGGGGGCCACGCTTCAAATCTATTTTAAAACATCCGTTCATTTAATTGAGCGCCACTGTACACGTGCAGCTTAATACTTAACAACTTATAAAACAGATTAATAAAACTAAACCTTGTCTGTACATTCGTATTTTGACGTTTTATCTTCGATACATACACACCCACTGCAACTGCAACATGATATACTGCATTCACTGCACTGGTATTATATAACCACATAACACAACCTACTTAGTAGTACTCGCCGTGACATATACACTGCAGTTTACCGCATATACTTATAGATCTTACAATTTTCCCCCTATCGGTCACAACCGCCAAACCAGTATTTCCTTTCTGATTCTGACCACAATACTAATGCGCTAACAACAACATATTTTGTGGGTGGGAAATAACGTAAGTGAAATGGTTTGGTTGAGAAAAGATGGTAAAACAAGCTTGCTAGGTAGACAAAAAGCAGCCAGGCATGCGAAATATTCCACAGATTCACTGATTCTAGTATTTCTTCACAATTTTAATTCTGAATTCATCATAGATTAGCTTCTCTAGTCCTGTAGCCACACATATTCTGTCTGCTTGTTAGCTGCTTGTCTGCCGCGTCGCTCATTCAAACCGGTCCTCAGTTCCGTCCTGTTAACCAACCGCGTTATAGCGATAAAGACAATGCGTTTTGTTCAGTCAATAGCAAAATCCGGCGCCGTTGGTCTAATGTAGGTGTGGACGTCACAACTTTGTTTGTTACGTGAAGATTCTCTTTAGTCACGGAAAGCACGCGCGAAAATGTCGAAGTCGAATTGTTGCTGGGTGGCTCATGGCACGGAACAAGGGCAAAACTGCCGGTCTATTCCGGGTCTTACCAAGCGAAACGACGCACAACAAAACAAAGCCTCTAACTTCTCAACAATCACATAGCAATCCAGAATAAACAAAGCTCTAAGCACCGTCTGCTATGTTAAATAAAAACTATGTTAAAAAAATTAAAACTCTGTTTAAAAAAATTAAAGCTCTGTTTAAAAAAATTAAAACTCTGTTCAAAAAAAGTTGTTATATGCTGGTCTGTTTCGAAAGATTTGCCTGAGTCAGTAAAAGTCGCGTATTAGTTTACCAGAAATTCCGACACACCAACTTGAAGACTGCTGAGAATCGAAATAATTAGAACGACTTATCACTTCAGCGACCTCAGTCACACACTACACCGCGGAAATGCACTATACCTGGCGTGCGAATCGATGCATATTTCGGAGCGGCGGAAGTATGATACTAGCCTGAAGCAGTTTCCTTTTCTTATATGTACTAACCGTGTTGTTGCTGTTTACTGAATTCACAGCCTCTGCTTTTCGAACCTTAATCTGGTCTTTCATTGCTCAATATCCAAACGGCGACGGATGGTTAGAATTCAAAAGTGTTTGACACTGAACGGTTGTTATCACTCATCGCTGATAATTGGCTGTTTGACACCGCACAGTTCAAAGTCACGTTCACAGCTCATCTGGAATCGACGTGCTTTAACTTACAACAGGGAAAGAAAGCATTTTATTAAGCACAAACAAACTGGTAACTATACACAAATCTATTTTCCGAAACGTGATATTTGAACAGCTTGTTTAATCCCAACAGATAATACTTCTTGAAATTAATCCTGACCAAACTGTGTCTTAATATTCACAAAACTTATTGATATATCGACTTAACTAAACTCGCATATCAGCTCACAATGCCTATTCAAACATCATAACTTGGAACACAATATGCTCCAGACAGTCCACACACCCGCTTCGACAAATATTGTTTGCGAAGTTGAACGATTTTGCGACCGCGCAACTCTGCGGTTGAAGTTTTAACTAACTTGCAGCTAATCTTGAAGGTGCTTGCATATTCGCACGAATTCCCACATGTGCACTGTCACTAATTTATTACCCCAATACCAACAAGGGCTAATCCGCAACGTTATAATGCCCTTAAATCACTTACTTAGACTGATTTTTTCTGACATAGAAAACATATATTACATCCACGCACACGTTATAAGCATCAACAAATGTCGTCTCTTTGTAACTCAAATAACATTTCATCTCATTTAATATTTATTATCGCAAAAATTTTTATGCGGTTTAGGTTGGTTTAATTATAGAGCCACTACTCCCACGCATACGACGTGAAATTTAACAGACTTTCGTGCCAATGTTACCGAAAACAAGTTAAACCTTACACTAAGTAGAAGAAGGGTTTGTCTCCGACAAATCCTTCAGTATCAGGTAGCAGTAATCTAATGAAACTTATATCCTTGGCGCGATTAAGCCGCTGCAATTCCAATAAACGAGACCCTTCGAAGTAGGCCACAGCATATGCATAGTACGCATACGTACAATTGTATTCTAGTGCCACGCGGTTGTGCATTTTCTCCGAAATCGTTGGGTTGCGTTATGATTAGTTCCCCGCAAATATACATGAAAACATTACAGAACACGTCTTGTATGATTGAAACTAATGGACACTTCCCAAAACTTTAGTTGATTTTTTTGTTTCCACGATAAAAACACGCAACAGAACATTCTATAAAAATTGGAAACCGGAAAATACTTTGCCCGATTTGCTTTGTTAAACCGCTTTTGTTGTTATACGATGTCCTTGTGCCAACCCGAGAAGCACTTGTTACTTTGTTTATTAGCTGAAGAGTACATTGAAAGCACAGGCATTATACGTTTTCATGATTTTGCGACATATTTATAGACACATTTCTTTTCTTTCTATTTAATTTAAACTATTTACCTTATAATTGTTGTATTTCTAATTAGCATAACCGAAATAAACTAAGTCTTGATTAGATTCGCAAAAAAGTACAACTTCCGATTGGCAAGTACTCGACATATTTTTACTTTTATTCGCATCAACCACGCAAAACCACAGCGGTTAAAAATATGCGATAAAACAGCCAACAGTTCGATTCTGTTAACACAATTCCTGCGCCCACTGATGAATGCATAAGGTTGGCGCACATTATCCAGCAGATTAGCTGCTGCAACGTACACACGCTAACTATACTTTAACAAGCTTGTGTATATTAGACACCTTCGCCATCTTTTAAAAGTCCATTATCAAGTGTTGTTGTAATTATATAGTAGAAATTCTGCGACTGTACCACGTCCATTACTTTTTAGAAATATTGATTTATTGATTAAGTTCTAATTGGGAACCTGGACGTAATGATGTCCGTCAAGACCTGTTAACTTGCGTCAAAAAGTGCAGTGAACGAAGTAGAATTTGAGGTGACACTGCCATTTTATTGACAAGTACAACACCCGATGTACACAGTTTGTTGCGTCTTCCATAATCAACCGCTTGTAGCTTAGGTGGCAGGTAATAATAATCAATACAGGTCTTATAACTAAATTTAATGTACGCTTGTGTGGCCAAATGGATTTAATTATACACAACGCTTCATGTAAACACGGTCATGTTACAATTACCCTGCCCAACGCTAGTTCGGAACTCAGCCAAGCAGGAATTTCTTTGCAAATCATTATGTAGCATTTGTTTTACTAATAAAATATTGTTGCAAATTGATTATCATCAGCAAAACCGTCGGATTGTTTGTAATAACAACTATTATTTTTATCATCGTACGCTAACCTAATGTCACTGCTGGATAAGATTGCTGTTTTCAAACCAGTTTTATAGGATCGGAGAACTGTATGAAGTATTTGATGTATTCATCAGGTGTATACGGCAAGGTAAACTACAATAAAGTGCTATACGATGTTCCTTCATTTGTTCTGTAGTTGCGGTTTAGATTTTGTGTTATAGAACTCAATTACATTCATTCCAAACAAGATTATTCATTGACAACCTGACGTGTTAACGACCCCACCCATTCTGATTCTGCTATAAATACTCAAATAGCTTAATGGTGTCAAATAAACTTGTGATACGACGCACACTTCTATTTAAATACCAGTTAAATGCAAAGGGGACATTGTATATGACGTATATTGCAAGCGTAACAAAGGCTGTGTGTTACGTGATACTGCAAGTGTACCAAAGGCGTGTATTACGTGTATTGCAAGTGTAACAAAGGACGTGTGTTACGTAATATTTTAAGTGTAATAAAGATTATTGTTACGTGTAAACATTTCCCCATGCATTTTGATCTGTGCTGCAAAGAATATGGCAATGTACGTTTTATCAAGGTTACATGGAATTTCAATGAAACAAGTGGAAACAATTGAAGAAGCCTTGGTAAAAAGTTCTAACTTAGTTCATATCTTACTGACTGATCATCTGCAACCAACTAATCGTTAACGAATTTAGTTATCTATATCATCTACATCTACTGCGTCATTAATAACACCGTCCCTTGAAACGTCATACATAGTGACGTCATCGTTACCGGAGGAACTGAATAGGCATTGAAAAAAATTTCCACTTTTCTCTGGTGCGCCATCTGACGGCGAAAGACTTGGGTCATATTTAGAATCGTCCCTGCGGTGAAGAAATATATTAAATAATTAAAATTATAAAAAAATGTAATATTAGTCGCAATTTTTGTGTTGGTAAGAAAAGCTTTAAACCCCATAAATTCGGTGCATTTTATTTCCTAAAATTCAAGATAAAATCAATTTCAAAAGAAAATCAAGAGAATATTTTCTTTAAAAAAAAACTTACGAATCGTCATCGCCAAGTTCAGGTGAATTGGGTTCCCGGTTCATTGTGGCGAGGCTTTCTATCGGAACCAAGTTGAAGGAAGGGTGGTGGTGGGCTGCTATTCTGTGGGGTGGGGGCTCAATGTTTATCACTGTGGGTGGGACATCACACCGGCAATCTTCGCTTTACTTTGTTTCCACACACGGGTACTACAGCTATTGCAATGTGTTGAATATGATGGAGGTATTGTTCAATGTTTGTTCAATCCAATAATTTACTACGCTCAGGCGTCCCCCTAATGCATTGCCCAAAGTAAGCTAAAATAGAATAATTATGTTCATCCCCATGAATGAAAAAAAAACGCAAGGGGCGTTAACACATCACGCAAGGGGGCGTTAAAACACAGCAATAGTCCTATTAACTCGCGCCAACCGTCGGGTTACTGGAGGTATTGCAGTGTGTATTGTATAATTCACACGTTCCTTTAATCTGGTAGAACCCATTAAGCCGTTAGGTTTAGACAATGTAAGTGTTTTAACCAAGGACACAATTCACTAGCGACCAGTTTTAACCCTTCAACTTTTCGGCTGAATGGGGACGCACTAATCTGCCAAGCTAATCAGTCGAACTAAGTTACTGGCTTGTTTTGATCCCGCCACCGTTCGACTGACTGCCTGGCATTACGCCTCTTGACGCGTCACAATTAGCATTGTACCTGAATGTTTCGTCATTAACACTGCGTTGCCTCAAAAAGCACCAGAAAGATGATGTTGGTTTAAGCTTTTGAGGTGACCGAATGTACTCGGATTGTGCAACTTCCGTCTGCTCGTCTGACTGGAAGTGTCCAAATATTGCAAGGGCAGTTAAATAAGCGTAAATGCTATACGATTTTTTATTGTAATAATACTGATTATACAAATAGAGGTTAAATACATTACAATGCTCAGTTGTTACAATACCCTATAATCTATGGCAATAGCTATTTGACTTGTGAGGTACAAATAAAATGAACTTAGGTCGAAACTACTTGAACCCAATGGATTAATGGGTTGAAGCGCAACTGTGGCAGCGGCATAATGTGAATTGCTCTTGTTATAACGCCTATTGTGATTTTCTCATTCTCGAAAGTGTGGACGGGTTTAAGATATTATTTTTCACCTTTTGTATTAAATTCGAATTATTAATTCTTACCTTCTGTATAAGGCCAGGTCTGTGCTTGTCGTGTGAATAATCCTTGCTTAATAGTTCTTGATACTTTGGGTCCATCATGGGGCACCTCTCTATTTCCTTTGCTTGATGGTATCTGTGATAAAGACTTGATATTTTATAGCCAAGTTTTAAACATATAACCCTCGGGTCGGACTAGAAGAGTCGTTTCGAATCAGTTTGGTGTATTAAAATATACTAGAATTAATAATTTTGAATCCAGTATTTCAAACAACTATGAAATGGACTTTTAAAGATGAACGTTCTGTAATTCTGTACCAGCAATTCATATGCTCATTCAATGATTATAGAATTATAGCCGACCCAACAGTATTTACTCGTTACTGCAATAGTCTGTAAATTTATGCAAGTATATTGGCCTGGAATATGTTTTTTAAAAGTGATTGTTTTAATCATGTTGAATTAAGACACCAGTTTGTATTTTGATTCAAAAGTAAATAATTCCAAACCTTTTCCAGAAGTAGCATGCGAGTGGGATTCCTATCAACATGAACAAAGTCCCAACGCCGAGAAAAATAATTCCAACGAATTTCAACTCTTTCGCGTAAGATGCGGAAGATATCGCTTCGTGGAGGTCCGGCCGTGGAGTCTGTGGAAGAATATTCCGATGGAAAATTCATCATGTCGGTTGGCTCATTGGTACCGCTTGCCGGATTGTCAGTCTACAGTTTATAGGATCAAAACCAGTCCCTAACAATTTATTCAATTAGCGCATTTTGTTTTAAATCCGATTATCTGACGATTGTGTTACAACTGCCCCCCAGCGTTTTTCTATATTAGGGGATAAACTTGTGTTTCGTACCCATTATACAATACACTACATCAGTGGCCAGTCTTTGGAAAATGCAATCTTAAAATTTCCTAATCACGGGATAAACATTACCATACTATTGTATAAAGTAGATTTTAGGAGAGCGGTTTTGTGACCAAGCGATTGTATACAGCATTTGGGTTGATACATTGACCCATTTAACCGTTGTTTAAAACTTTAACTTTCCATAAAATTCTAAGTTTTGCTGCCAAGCATGTGTGATCACAGATACAAGGAGCAAAATTTCCATTTTGGTCAGGACGTGCTAATAAAACACAATAAGTAAATTATAACACGTAAAATTCATGTTTTTCTATTTTGCTATCATAATATTAGCTATTTGAACCAAAATTTTAAGTAAAATATTATCATCCTATAATAGCAGATCATATTGAGACCTGGTTATAAGAATTCCTCTTTTCTGCGAACAAATTATCTTTTGTGACGTCATTCCAGTTCATTGTATGTTGGTGGTTCTTCATTTCCAAGCTTTCGTGGATAAAGAACGCCCCACCCCCTGCTACAAGCACTAGCCCACACACAGACATGTAGCAGAAAGTCATCAGATAACCTTTCAACCTTGACCTTTGCACTCGGGTCATAAGAGACTCGTTGCAGTCAAACCTCTGGTTAAAGTTGGACAAATCCGGTGTTAAATGCCGACGAGGGGACAAGGCGTTGGACCCGTATAATGCGGAACCTAGGTTTGCTGTAAACAACATTTATTAAAATAGCTTCTTATAAGCCTCATGTGTTTATAAATTAAATCTATTGTTTATAAAAATTAAACCTTTTGTTTAGCTTGTATAAATCTGTTGGTATCATAGTACGTTTCGATAAATCTAAATATCTTGATAAGCTGATGGTCTGAACTTCGACCACCAAATACCTTAACATACAATGCTAAGCGCCTGTTCTGCACTGTGTTAATCACAGTTGTCGCATTCCAATTTTGCCCAAACACCCACACGGCAACCGAACGGCGAAATACGTTATCCAGCAATAAATATTGTAATTTCAAACTGCAAGTTATCAACCAAACGTTTGGACATAGATTCCATCTTGTATTACAGACATTAACTTAAAAACGAATTACTTTAAAAGTTTCTGACTGATTTCCACGGTATAACTTGCCATTTTATACGACCTAATTTAAAAGCCTCAGCAAAAAATTAGACAAGCCTATGGTTACTCAACTTTATTGAAGCTTTATTCGTGCACTAAACTAATCATTACATTCATTTGACGCCAATCGTGCGTACACCGGCGATATAAGCTTGCTTCCTAAATCAGTTATCATTGTAGTTAAGTGCCGGTAGCTTAAATAAGCATCACATATAAATGTATTTTACCATTGTTATATTCCTGAATCTAGTGACTGCAGTTCCTGCTTTGAATAGTATTATTTCTGATGTCATTATACCAGCGAATTAGACGCAATGGCAACTAATTCATCATGAGCGATTTGTTTATACGTGCGCAACCAGCATTTGTCACCATTTAATTCCTTCTGTGACGTCATAGGCTGTTCCGTGATGACGTAATATATAAACAAACCAAACAGTAATACAGCCCGCGAACATATGTTTTTTTTAATTGTAAATCTGTCATTTCTTTATTAAAATAAACGCAAAACATCACATTTATTTGCATTTCGGAACCAATTTGCAGCTCGCGGCAATTTTTAAGCACGTACATTTAAATCTTGTGTTAAATGCATGTAATTAATTATTTATTTTAAGTCTAATATGCCATAACAGCTGCAAATCAAATGCTATTACCTGTTTTCTTGTGGTTGTATTTACAATCTGACGTCACATCGCTCATTTTTACGTAACAATCAATGAATGTAACTATGGCTAGTTATTCCAAATATTCTAAAACTTTTAATTCTAGAATGTTAAACATGTATTAAACAAATAATCTACATTAAAAGTTTAAAAAAAGTTTTTTAGTATAGTTGTACAACATTTAAGTAAAGAATTCAACAACATATACTCGTATATAGTACCGGGTGTTCCATGACAACTGAACCCCTTACAACTGAACCCCTTACAACTGAACCCTTACAACTGAACCCTTTACATCTGAATCCCTACAATTAAGCCCTTTACAACTGAACTCCTTTTAACTGAAGCCCTTTAAACTGAACTCCTTTACAACTGAACCCATTTCAATTGAACCTCTTTACAATTGAACCCCCTTTTCAGTTAAAATGGTTCTGTTAAAAGGGGTTCAGTTGTAAAGGGGTTCAGTTGTAGGGGCTCAGTTGTAAGGGGTTCAGTTGACTGGTCACCAGTACCGGGAACCCTACTGTAGGTACAGGTATATATATAAGTTAACTATTTCGGAGGCGGCTTCACGGAGAGGTGTTACACTTGGCACTATGGAAGGCTACATCTCCGACTAAACACTTCGTATGGTACATATCAAAGATTAGAATGGTTTGAAATAAACTTGATCATACGTCATGTTAAGTTTAATTAAGTTGAACATATAGGAATGAATCAATAATCCGATAGAAGCTGATTGTACATATTAAGTAACTGTATTTGAGACCGAAAGATATCAAGTACAAGTTACCACGGGGATTTAGAACAAAGCAAGTTATGTATTGGGTTGGCATGTTGTGCATTTTGTTTGTGCTTCCACATATTTTGTGACATTTTTGTTTTAGCTAAACAATTTTTTTGTGTGATTTTGTTGTACAAACACAATAAAAAAGCTACATGTTCGAGTGTTAGTCATGTTCAGTGATAAAACACTTTACTTCAGCGGTTCTCGACCTGGGGTCCGCGGTCTTTTTAGGGTCCGCGAGACAATTTTTCTGGGACCGCGAAGCA
>CH002597.1:990313-1013052 GCA_000149265.1 Ciona savignyi
AATTAAAACGACGTTTCGTGAAGAAAAAAAATTGTGTAAAATTAAGTTTTCACGTAACTTTTCTTCCAATCAACTTAACAAACACAATTTGTCTACAGGCGAAATAGGTATCTATGACATAACAAAAAGCTATTTGGAGTCACATTAGTCACGATTAGTGCAATTCAAAAGTACCAACAAGCCTATCTGAAACTGCAGAACTCCTACTATAGTAGGAAATAGTACTCCTATTATAGTAGGAGTAAACATTTAAAAAAATGCCAAGGTCAGAGGCGTCTCGTTTAGCTATGCATCCGGGTTAATAGTCTCGTTAAGCTATGCATCCGGGTTAATATGTATTGTTTTAGAATTTTAACGTTGCTAAATTTTTCGTTTTACTTCACTATTTTTCGAGGGGACCGTGAGTTATTTAAAAAATTGCTAGGGGACCGTTGCGTAATTTTTTTAAAAACGTTTGAGAACCGCTGCTTTAACTAGTTCAGTAATAAAAAACTTTAATTTCATATGCTTGTTTATGTGATTACGTCATAAAGACAATTTGTGCATTCATAATGATGCTATAAGTTTATACAATCTCTTACATTGTAATTGTAAGACTTACAATATCCTTTATAACTAATTTTAGCTGAAGTTATGCATTTCAGGTACCTGTTATTCAGGGTATGGCTGAAAGTAAAACATGTGGTGTTACTGATGGTTTATTTTGGGCTGAAGAAGCTCGGTATCTTGTCCACTGCTTTAGGGGACTTTGTGAGCGAAATAACAGCAGGGACTATCGCGCTTAGGTGGGTGCTTGATGCTTGATGGCAAATTTGACTCTTTACTAGAATCTATTTTTTATGGCGTCGCATTTTTAATGGTGATTACATTATGATGTCAAATGTCGTGCGTACTACAGCGATTACTATATCAGAATAATCAGCACATTTTATTAAACAAACTCTTGCATATGTTTAATTTATTTTCTTGCATATGTGTAATTTATTTTACGTTTCAGACCTTCGGAAATATTATATTCTCGCGATGCGATATCGCCGATTGTACACGAAAGTGAAGGATATCAGGTGAATGACGTAGGCTAAATATGCCATCATTCCTACGTCATACATATTCCTTTTGGTTTTAAAATTAAAATAGCCAACAGAATCTATCGCTCTGTTAAAATATCTTTTTTTCGAGCACAGGAAAGTATGATAGAGGTTTTTCGAAGCGCCCTCCAACGACAAATATCACCCGATGAGATTGCTCACAAGGTGACAGTAGTGCGACGAGCGGACAACAGGGGTCCATATTACGACCCCAAGGTTTGGAACGACCCTCGTAAAGCCCCAGGGTGGTGGGTGTTAGAGGGGAACGGGTATCTGTGGGTCCTGAGGGCGATTGAGGAACTGGGGTTCGTGAAACTAGCAAAGGTCAATTTGTGGTAAATTAACCTTTTTTGTCAGAAACTCAGGTTGAATATTAATGGTTGGATGGGTAAACGCAAATGCTATCACAGGAAAAATCGCCGGATTACCTCGCAGTGATCAAGTTACCATGGCTATTGCAGTTCGTTAAATACGTTGAATCCATTTCTACAGTATCAATTTAATTTATCAATCGTATACTGGGTGCAGATGGTATACATTATGTCTTGGTCACGAAGATAGTCAGATCCAAAAAAACTTTCAGCTGATGACTGAGCGAAGCAGCCGCACGAACCTATGCTCTATGCATGAAGTGACAAGTCTAGATGATCCCCTCGTATATGTATAGGCATGTGACTTCATGCATAAAGCATTCGTGTGGTATCTGACCTGTCTACAGCCAAAAGCCCACACCATCTTGGATAAGATATTAATGTTTATCTGTGAATGGGAAAACTCACACGGACAATCGTTCAACCACCTCGCGTCCACCGTCAGGTTACTGGAGGTTTTGCGTTCTGTATAATTTAAACTTTACCTGCTGTACCCAAGGATGCAACCGACTAGGTAGCAACCGGTTTCGAACCTGCAACCTTTTGCATGGATGGCGAGGCAGTAAAACATGAATCTAATAAACCCGTTCATCATAATTGGCCGGCCCGTTGGTCTAACGGTTAAGTGCGTCGCCTTTCAATCGAACGGTTGCAGGTGCAAAACTGGTCGCTAGCTAGTCGGTTGTGTCCTTGGGCAAGGGAACGTGTCTATCATATACAACACACTGCAATAGCTCCGGTAACCCGACGATGGACGCGAGGTGATCTGACGATTGCCCGTGTGTTAACCGCCTTGGTTTTCCCATTCACGGGGATAAAGATGAATATCCTATCCTCCTATCCTATAATTAACCAGTGTCGTCTGCATCAATCCAGGTTCGTTTTGTGACGTCAGTATCGGAGGAAATGTGGAACGAGGTCTGTGGGTCAAAGGTCATAGAAGGAGGTCACGTGGTTGAGGTGTTGGGCAAATCAGCCAAACAGCTTGAAATGGAAAAGAGCGCGGAAATCAAAAAATGGAACCAATGTAGGAAATGAGGGGGTGGGGGGGTTTAACATTTAAGGGGATAGGAAAATGCATAAATAATTATGAAAAATATAATTTTATGATTATTCGGTAATGGTGAGTAATCCAAAGATCCCTGTGTTGAATCCTTGAACTAATTAGATTCCTGAGACATCAAAATGATTTTTTAATAAAAAGAATAGGATATTCATGTTTATCCCCGTGAATGGGAAAACCAATGGGGTTAACACACGGACACGGGAAATCGTCACATCACCTCGCACCCATCGTCGGGTTACCTAAGCTTCTGCAATGTGTTGTGTATGATAGACACGTTCCTTCAATTTAGTAGAACCATTTAACCGTTGGGTTCCGGCAATGTCCGTAAAGTGCCTTGACCAAGGACACAACCGACTAGCTAGCGACCAGTTTCGGAACTGCAACCTTTCGATTGAAAGGCGACACACTTAACCGCCAGACTAACCTGCCGGACAAAAACAAGGTTTTAATATAAAAACCTAAAAAATGTTTTATTTTTGTGAATGAAAAAACACAATGGGTATTATCTCGCGCCATCGTCGGGTTAATGGAGCCATTGCAGTGTGTTGTGTATGAATAAACTTTCTTTAAGTTTTAGTACAGCCAATTTCACTGGCTTCAGGCGATATTATGCTGGGAGCATTGTACAAGGACAAATCCGGCCAGTGGCTAGTTTTAATCTTGTGACCTTTCGGTTGGCTATCGCGCTTTACTGATTGAGCTATCTGTCCTGGAATAATGTTAATCAAAATGTACGGTCGTGTGGCCGAATGCGGTTAAAGCGACCAATACATATACTGACTTTGAAAACAAAAACGGCCTTAGGGATGAAACCTTATTGGGTTCGAAACTGAGCTCGGAAAAAAAGAATGTTTTTCACAAGTTGATGTCTCCAGTCATGTCACCGATCTGGGGTCACGTGGAACCAGCCAACCATGACGAGCAGTTGATCCATTACCAGCGTGACGTCATACCACGACACACAAAGTCATGCGCGGGTTATGGTATCTGTCATTCACCGACTTATCACGGGGAAAAGTATGAAAACCCCGACATCGGACCAAACCATCGCTGCCAGCGGGAATACGAAACACCGATTCGCCGCAAAAATCCACCGCCTTCCCCGTTCTTTACCGATCTATTTCCGTGGCATTTGTACTTCAGATTTTTTATGTTTCTTTTATTTTTATCAATCGTCTGCGGTTGTTGCCTCAAAGGTTGTGGGAACCTGTCAACTTCTCACACGGAGAACCAAATAAACCAGGTTGAAAACTAACATTAACTTTAAAACACTTTTGGAACACTCATTTGTATATTTGTATAAAGTCGATAAAAACATCGGAGTAATTGGAACATCTCGGAAATGATAAAAAAGTTGCGACAAATGATCGCGGTATTGGCGGAAACGAAGGATCCGTAGAAATCTCATTTCGATCAATAACATCCCGTGAGGAATCCCCTATATTAATTGTGCCATCATATTATTATATGTTACGTCGGAAAATGTTGAGTTTGACATCATAATACCGGTGGCTTGTTTTTACCACCTTAGCGACTGAAGTAAGCGGCCGGTTTTAATTATCGCAGAACATTTATTATAAAGTAGGGAAATATTTAGTCAACTTAAGTTTCCAACCCTATGCCTATTTTTGTATAATTTCGCATATATGACGGTCCCTAATCATTCGGCCACACGACCCACTACCACCACACATATGGTGTTGCACGGGATGTTGCTCCGTGTGGAAATCTCAACTGGTGGCCAGACAGAACGCGGGGATGAAACGAACACTGCCCAAGGACACGACCGATTCACTTTGCCACCGGTAGAGTCATGCGGCCGAATGGTTAACACAACCGATGCACATACTAAAGGAAAAGCACATAACTTTTTTAAATGAGACATTTAAAATACAGAAGTCAATGAGAAGGGTTCATGCCCAAATTGTAATTAAAACTGTTTGTACATTTTGATAAAGTTTATTAAAAGATTTCTATATTTAAACACAAAACAACTTTAGCTTTTGATTTAGGGGATTTCCTCAAATATAAGCAAAACAAAAGCAAAATGTATTTCTTACATTATCGAATTTAAATAGATGTGTGTTAAGACAGTACATTCTACACCGTTTCGGGTTTATTTCTGTGGACGGTAATAGTTGGTTTGTATATTAATATTTAACACATTTTGTGTGATGTAAGCTGCAAACTAAGTCAAAATGGATAAAGAAGATAACGATAATCCATCTAGTCTTGCAATGCGGATGGCTTTGTCTGGCATTAGGCTTCGTTTTCCAAGCGTTTCTCAAATCACCACTCATGATTTTTATTCAATTTGGCAAAATAACGATCACAGCAGCCTTTTATTGATCGATATCAGGTACAATTACGAACACGACGTCAGTCGAATTCCCGGATCCGTTTGGTTCAATTATGGCGATTCAATTGATCACAATACATCAAAGTTGCTGGAACTAATCAAAAATAAAGAATTATCGAGTGGAAATCCACTAAACGTTGTTGCTTACTGTTCAGTTGGTTATCGTTCATCCCAACTTATTCAAAGTTTTCAAAATATGGTGTCGGAGTCCCGAAGTGATTTACAGCACTCTTGTAAATATTTTAACTTGGAAGGAAGCATATTTAAGTGGGCCAACGAGAACAGGCCACTTGTTTCAAAGGAAGGAGCTTCTACTAAATTTGCTCATCCATTTAACAGTATTTGGGGGAGATTACTGAAGGAAAACCTGAGAAAAACTGACTAACACTTTTATTTTACTCTTTTATTTATTTTTGATCTAATATTTCATCACTACACAATTATTATTTTTGGTTTGAAAAGTAATCACATTTAAAATTCTATCTTTATACAATATTAAATGTACTGCGTGTGCGAATATTGTAACTAAATAAATATATTTATATATATATTTCCCTCTTTGTCTTTTAATATATTTTGCAAACTTATTTGTAATCATTTCACATTATTTTGTTACAAATAACCCTTGCCTTTAGGTTTTGCAGATACGTATAGTTTTTTTAATTATGCTAGAAACAGCCTGTTAAAATGGTAAGTTAGAATTGTGTAATTTTAGGAAGTCGATCTAAATCATGATCGTTATAAAAGATAAGAATGTTATTACATGGGCAATCCTCAGATTACCTTGCACCCACATTGAGTGACCAAAAGTGTATTGCAATGTAATATAATTAAGACATTTCTACCTTATTAGTTCAACCAATTAAACCACTGGGCTTTTCTGATGTCCGTTAAGTGCTTTGATAAAAGACACACCTCTTAATCTAAACCAAACAGTGTATGCATAATAACTTTTTTTGTAACAAAATACTAGAATATAGGATATTCATTTTTATCCCCATGAGTCGGAAAACCAAGGGAGTTAACACACAGGCAATCGTCAGATAACCTTGCGGACTTAGACTAATCTGTTTTACATAAGATACAAGTACTATTTAAGGTGTTGGTGATATCCACATCAAATATGTTTTGGCCAGCCAAAAATCCTCCGCAATTTAAAAACTTTAATTCAAGGGACAAGAAGTGTCTTACTTCACGAAAGATGAACAAAATGAAATCCTCTCTCAGACCAGACTCACCCCACGGTATCTGCAAGAAGTCCAGAAACGTTATTCCCAACACGATTCTTCGAAATCAAAGGATGAAACATCTGGTGTCCCGATTAAAGATGTTCTTTTAATTCCCGAAGTTAGTCAACATAAGCTCGCTGCAATTTTTGCGGAAAAATATGGGGGAAGAACTGGGATCTTGTATCCGCGAGATTTCGTTGACTTCTTCGCTGCTCTTTCGTCAGTGCGAACAACGACGGAAAAGTTAGAGCTTCTGTTTGAAGTGCTAGATGTACGGAAACTTGGTTATCTACAGGGGATTGAAATGTACAGATATTACCACGTACTGCTTTCCCCTTCGCTGAATGATCAACAGATCGAAGAAATTGCCAAAAAATCGGTAAAAGTTGCAGGAGGGAAAATTGATCTGAACAAATTCAAGCAGCTTATGTCGCATAGTGAATTGGCGGAGAAAATGACAATTGATTTGCAGCTTACAGACTGAATTTGAAATTACTTTGATTGCTGGCAGTCATTTTTTATTTTTTTTTCACTTTTTGGTTCATAGAACATGTGATTACTTGCCGTATGCTTTTTTACTGTAATAACATAATCGGTGATACCTTGAAAGTATATTTTTTACATGTTTTATTTTTATAGGTGCTTTTTATCATGGCTCATATAAAATTAGTTTCTAAACAATAACTTCCCTTAATTTACAAAATGGAATTTCTTGACAAATTGCTCCAAAAGTTTTCCCAATTGAAGTTGAAACTTCCAGATAGCTTTCAATTAGATGTAGAACATGTGATGCAAAAGGACAATTGGGACTGTGGGATTGCTTGTCTTTCTATGTCTTTAAGGTAATATTTTATCTGATCGAATAGTTTGGTTGATAGTGGCTTTCAGCAGAAGGGTTGCGGGTTCTAAACTGGTCGCTGACTGTTCAATTCTTGAAACTAGTCGCTTTCAGCAAGATGCTTAGCAAACTTTGCCTGAACTCATGGGGGTTCTACCAAAATTAAAGGAACCTTAATTCATAAAACACCAAGTGTGGTAGCTGTGGTAACCTGGCTGTGGGCGCGAGGTGATCTGTTGAATTTTTATGTAAGAATGCTGACTTACGTTATCAAGAAGTAAAGTGATGATTGATTGTGATAAAACTCAACATTATTTTTTCCATTTACGTGGATAAACATGAATATCCTATTCTATCCTATGAATGGCTGTTTGAAGCCAAATCTTTGTTGCTTGGACTATTTGTATACATTGCGCCAGGCCAATATGCTCTAAAAATAATAAGAATGATTTGTTTTTTATCCCATTGAAGCCAGTCGAATAAAAAATGGTCATTATTTTTAATAATAAAAATAACAAGAAAAGAAAAAGAGCAACAAAATTGCATAAAATGTTTGGAAAAGAGAATTTGTTTGCTAATATTGACTTTGATAATATTTTTTTGCAGATATCTAGAAGCGAAAGAAAATTTATGTTTTGATGTAGATGCAGCCATTGCAAGCCATGGGCTCTTAAAATCTGTGTGGACAGTGGACCTAGCATACCTGTGTTCCATTTTAGGTAAGTTATTTTTTGTAGAACATGATTTCTGTTAAATATTAACTGTCAATGGATGGATGTGTCGATTGTATCTTGGCAGATTGGGAATCGCGTTTTATCCGCCATTGCTTGATCACTCCAACGGTGCAATTTCCAAAACTATTGCAGTTTTTTTGTATATTATTAAGATGTTGCTGCTTTTTTAGTTCAACCCAATAATACCTTGGGTTCAGACGATGTTTGCTAAGTGCCTTGCCCAAGAACAGTTAGCAACCAGTTTTGATCGCACAACCATTTGGCTCAAACCCTATTCCGAGGTACAAAAGTGCAGTAAGTGAAGAATCGGAAACTGTTTTCAAGTAGTCGGTAAAGATGTCCTGTATCAACTGACAACCGTATACTGAACCTAGTGATTAATGGGTTCTACTATATTAAAGGAATGTGTGAATCATATACAACACATTGCAATAGCTCCGGTTACCCAAGGGTGGGCACGGGGTGATCTAACGGTTGCCCCTTAATTTTTCCATTTGCCGAAAGATTGTTGGTTTGAAACCAGCCACTGTCTGTTGGTTGTCCTTGAGTAAGGTAGAATCGACTCCACTTGACTCCACCATTAGATTAGGCCTACTGTGTTAAACTGTAACAGTAGAAACATAAAATTTCATACATAGACTACAATGTAATAGCTCTAATAACCTCACAGTATGCATGTGATAATCTGACGATTGCCTGTCAGATTATCACCTTCTTTTTTATATTTACAGAAACAAAATCCTAAACCTATCCATTCTTGAGCACAGAAATATTTTTAGGTGTCAAGCACAGTTTTACAACTGTTACCCTGGGCGTAGATAACGGTTATTCTGAAGAATCGTTTTATGTGAAATCGGTCAATAGTTTTTCTGATGAAGAAATTCGAATAAATTCCCTTTTTAAATCTGCTGCAAATAACAAAGTTTCTGTCACAAAAACCTCAAAAACACTGGAAGAAATATTCAACCATATAACAAAGTACTGCCAGGTACTAAGTATTCAATTTAAGTACCTTACACTATAAGTATTTAATTTAATTATATACCCTTCAGTACTGACACAACAGTCTGTACACATAGTAGAAATTTACTCTTAATAGTTATTTCCTATTTATTTAAATGTTTTATAGGTATGTGATCACACTGGCAGATGTCAGGATAGGATAGCATAGGAAAGGATATTCTTTTTATTCCTGTGATTGGGAATACACAAAGGGGCGTTAACAACTGGGAAATCGTCAGATTACCTTGCACCCACTGTCGGGTCAGCCGAACTAGTGTGTTGTGTATGAATCATATGTTCCTTCAATTTAGAAGAACCCATTAATTCTCTTGGTTCAGGCAATGTCTGTTAGGTGCCTTGCCAGAAGACACAACCAACTTGCTTGTGACCAGTTTTGAACCTACAACCTTTCAACTAAAAGGAGACACACTAAACCATATTACCATGGCTCATCACCAGGTATCATATGTTGTATATGATTAAAACATTTTTACAGTTTTAGTTCAACCCAATAATGCACTTGGTTAGGCGACACTCGCCTAGTATATGCTTGAAGACACAACCGTCTAGAGAGCAGCAAGAATCGATTGAACAACCCTTCACAAACTGAAGGCGCTATGATTTAAATCGATTTTATGTTTTTCAGCCAGTCATTGTGTTAGTTGATGACACAAAGCTTCAAAGAATCCAAAACGAATCATGTGATAGAGAAGACCCACCAATTTGCCCTGATCCAAGTGTTCAGAACCTGAATTCTAAAGAACCAAGTGGCGACCACCACCCAACAGTTGACAGCGAAGAAAATCTAAGCAAAGCTCGAACTGATTGTAAGAAGACACATCCACCCAGTGAAGAAAACATAACTTCATCCGATGAAAATACTCGTTCTCACACAAATATGCAGTATTGGGGCCACTTCATACTGGTTGTTGGCTTTAATCTCAAGAAAGACGAAGTTATTTTTAATGACCCCTCAGCGAATAGTAAGTCTTGAATAGAATATGATGTATTTTGATGTTGGTAATTTTAAAAGGCTAATATAGGATATAGATCCTTTAAAAAAGTATCCATTTCAATAGATTTTTGACCAAACAATTAGCTTGGTGGGTTGGTGTGTCTGTGGGGTTTTATTTAAAGGGTTGCAGGTTTGAAACTGGCCGCAAGCTAGTCGTTTGTGTCCTTGGGCAAGGCACCTAGCAGACATTGTCTGAACTTGGTAAAATGAAGAATGTTTCAACCATAAACAACACACTACAATGGCTCTGGTATTTGACCGTCATAAACATGAATATCCTATATAACTTATTTTTTAGAATGTGGGAGTAGATGCACTATACCAAGTTTTGAAAGAGCACGGAAAAGTTATGGAACTGACGAAGACATTCTATTTATCTTTGGTCCCAGTTAGTGTTTACTGCTGGTTAACATAGCCATGTCCTTATTCGGATCAGTTTGCTTTTTAGACTTATTTTAGAACCAATAATTTTTAATCTAGAATTTCGAACCACCCTAAACTAGACTTTTTGTTCCTCTGTGAGTACTTAATTATAATTTGCTAGAATCAAAAAGTTTTAAAGAATCATTTCCCATTCGAATTTTGATTCGGAATAAACATCCAAACATGATTAATCCATCAAATTTCACTTTTACTTTAAAAGTAAACCACCACCAGGAACAGTATATGCATGAAAGTTATATCACTGTTTAAATAATTTTTATGTGGTAGCCTTTGTTTTTTTAAGTTGCAATGTGGTTTTAAGTTGCATAGTTGCAATATTAATTCAGTTCCGCATTTTAGTTTATAGGCGACTATGTTTTAATGATGATAACATTGTCTACCTTGCCCAACTACATAACCGATTAGCTGTCGACAATTTTCGATCCTGCAAGCCTTAAGCTGAAAGGCGACACACTAACCCACCTAGCTAATCGGTCTTTCAAACCATCGCTACAGTATATTGTTTTGTAGATGTTTTGTTTATTGGAATTGGTGGTCATTGCAGTGTAAAGATTCGGACAAGAGGAGTCTATATCGAGCAAGTCTTTTTATACACACTTGACTCCATATTTTTTAGGGTTAATTCGAGTCCATCTGTATAGACCAAATAAATTCTGCCCATATACTGTACTTCAGCTTCTTGTACAATGAAATACCGAGTTGTTACTGTTTTAGGATAGGATATTCATGATTCTGTATTTTTAAAACCCACTTGTTACACTAGCTATTTCTGGGTTTCATTTCATTCGGAAAAGACAACATTTTGATTTTCCTGTAGCGTATGGAGTTGGGCCCTCGGTGTATTTTTCTTTAATTCTATTTTGTGACGTCGTGCTCTTTTTAGATGCCCGTTTAGTTGTCGCTTTGTGATTAGTTTATTTTGTTGATTACGTGTTTTCCTCGTTTTTCACCAAAGTTCTTTTACCTAGAAATATAAAACGCGGAAAAACGGATAAGGGCTACAACATATCCAAAGGAATAATTGGCGAAAACTCTATAAATGTCCATCTGGATAAGAAAACCGCAGCATCTTCCAGTGCACCCCCCTGTAAAGCGAGTTATGAATATTCAGACGCTTCGTGCATATAGCTTCCCGCGGTTATCGTATATAAACTTTACATTAAATTGAAGGTATTTATAAGGGCTACAACATATCCAAAGGAATAATTGGCGAAAACTCTATAAATATCCATCTGGATAAGAAAACTGCAGCATCTTCCGATACATCCTTTGATGAAGAGTTATGAATATTCAGACACTTCGTGCATATAGTTTCTTGCGGTTATTCTATATAAACTATACATTAAATTAAAGGTATTTATAAGGGCTACAACATATACAAAGGATTTTTGGCAAAAACTCCATAAATGTTCATCTGGATATGAAAACCGCAGCATCCCTAAATCACGAGTTATGAATATTCAGACGCTTCGTGCATATAGCCCCCCGCGGATATTGTATATAATTTATATATCAATTTGAAGGTATTGGCAAGGGCTACAACATATCCAAAGGAATAACTGGCGAAAACTCTATAAATGCGTGAATATTAATAATATTCATATTCGATATTAATATTTTACATTTTTTTTCAAATCAAAAATTATCATTCGAAAGAGCACGGTTCAATTAACAAATTCTGTAATTTTTAGGACCGTAGCCCCTTGTTAAGGGGTTTAACTTTTCACTTCCGTCTTCCGTTTTTTTCCGCGTTTTATATTTCTAGGTAAAAGAACTTTGGTTCGTTTTTCCCATGTTGGCAAGTGCCATGTAGTTAGTTGCAATACAGAGTCGAGCTAAGAAGGTTATCGAACCCACAAGTCGAATCGTTGTTACACTCCGTATTTTTGTCGTTTCATTTTTTCTGCGTCACGTTGATGACAGGCAAGACCTGTCGCCAGGTAATTAGGTAGAACGCGTTATCGAATCAAGTAAAACTTTCAGGAATCTTAACTGACATGCCCATTAAGTTAGTAGAACCACTTGTTTTAGGCAATGTCCGTTAAGTGCCTTGCCCAAGGACACAACTAGCTAGCGACCATTTTCGAAGGCGAAAACCTTCGGTTGAAGGGCGACGCACTTAACACACCAAGCTAATCGGCCGGACGTATAGTAAAGCTATTATGTTTGCGGATGACACCACAATTTTTACCCCTGGCCGCAACCAATCCATAACCTATGTAAATGTCAATGCGGATCTAGACAGATTATTCACATGGCTTTCCAGCAACAAACTGATTCTTAACTCTGATAAAACAAAATACATGTTTTTTCTAACTCCTTTAAATCTACTCTTTCAGTAGCACCCCTCATTTCAATAAATAACTTTAAAATTGAACAAGTCGACAGCTTTAAATTCCTTGGTCTTACGTTAAATGACAACCTTTCCTGGAAACCACACATGCAAATACTCCTTAAGAAACTTAACACTAATTTACTCATGGTACGTAAAATAAAACCCCTTGTTGGCCAACCCTCACTTCTCACATTATACCACTCACTAATACTAAGTCACATTCACTATTGCATATCCACCTGGTGTTATGGTAACAATCAAATGCTAACCAAATTACAGCGAGTGTGCAATAAGTTCATTCGCCTAATATTTAACCTTGGTAAACGCGAAAACACACGTTTCTAATAATGCAGACAACATGGGAACTTTTTAACAATTTTATGCACATGCACAACATTAGGAAATAATTAATCCATAATTGCACAAATTGCCCATCACAAATAACCACTTTCCCCCCCTGCCCCTCCACAATTGCATACCCAACAAACCTAAAACTACTATGAAAACCAGAAGCAATTCCCAATTTTTAATTCCTTTTTGTAACAAGTCCCTATCCCAACAATCCCTAAAATACATAGGCCCAAAGTTTTGGCAACTACTACCCAACAACATTCGTGAGATTAAATCGCTCAAAAAGTTTACCAAAGCTGTCAAACAACACCTCTTGGAAGACCCTCATCCGCTTCCCTAGTTCTACTAATATTTACCCCAAATAATTTTTTTTATTATTTTTTTTTAATTATTTTTTTATTTATTCATTTTTTTTTTTTTTTTTTTTTTTTATGATAAATCTCCTTTGTAAGTTTAAATTTCATTTACTCCTTGCACAAATAAATTCCTAATAATCTGCTTTACCTTTTCTATCCCTTTGCATATATTGATACCTGCATGCATTTCTTTTCACTTGTTTTCACACGTTGATTTCCCTATTAAAATCACATGCATGAAGTTTCCAGATTTTGTTCTTTTTAAATTATAATCACCACATTAAAACACAGTCTTGACTTCCTTTGCATGTTAACAATATTGATTTGTTTACACAAACACAAGTGTTATTTATGGTGATGTTTTATTACAGTATTCTCTGTTACTTGGTAAGCCGATGGCACTTTTGTTTTTTCTGTGAAATAGTTTTTGCCGGCCCTAACAGAGCTCTGTATTTTATAACTTATCACTTTAGTCTTTTTATTTGTTTTTGGTTTTTATAATATTTTTCACCACCCAATTGCACACTACCCTGTTCCCTAACCTGTCTTTATTTCTATCTATTTTTCGATTTCTTTACTGTCTTGTAGTATTTTTACAACTATACTGCCAAGACACTATTGTTCCAGATACTCGGACACCGAAATTTCATCTACGAGGAGAAGGTCGTCCGGTTTTCTTGCGTGGCTCCTCCTCCTCCTCAAATTTACTATTCGAGAGTTTGCGGTGTGTTCTCCAGAAGATGCCGATCAATATTAAACTAATATGTCACAACTAATCTGCTTTAATACAATCGGATCCTTGCTGCAGTCTTTAGTATTTTTCACTTGCTAGCAACCCTTTTTTGGCTTGCTATTTATTTATTTATTTTTTCTTATTTATTATTTTATTTGTTTAAACATTTTGTTTGTTTTGTGTTGTTTTGCGCTTTTTTTGTTATTTATGGTGCACTAGTGTAGCTAGTGCTCCTCTTTTCGCACTCCTACATAAGTGCTCTAATGCATTAGTGTTATGCAATCTGTGTGCTAAATGTGAATATTTAATGTAAATATGCCCCCGGTAAGTGTGCTTGAAACAAATAGTGTCATCTGACATTAGTGGAATTTCATTTTAGGGGGTTTTTCTTTTTCCACTCTGGTCCACGCTTTCGGGCCACACCTTCTCCTAAAGCCGGCTCCCCCACAGTACTGGTCGCGCTTTACCGCACACTTTTCTTCAGGGCTTTATATCGTTTGATCCTAATTAAATTTGGATTTGTTCTTTTGCCTAGGTTTGGCGGCCGCGTCCGCTATATTTATTACATTATATCCCTATTTTTTAATGACGTGTTTTAACGACTGTTCGTTTTGCCGTCTTTTCCCGTTCCTGTGTCGAGATTATATTCGTTTGCCATTTTAAAAAACTGGGGCAAAAAATGAATAAACTAAACTAAAACTAAACGTACGTGGTTGACACTCTCTTGTTTATTATGCACTTGCGAATTTTTTTGGTTTGTTAGTTTGAGGTCTACCACTGGACTGGATTTCGGCAATTTTACGTACAACAATCACTCAGTTTAAACACAATACAAATTGGATCCAGATATAAAACACTCTTTTAAATTCCTCAGTAAGATCGCACGATTCGTTATTTACCAATGTTAAATCCAAAACTGTAAACCAAATATTTCGATCTATAATTGGACTTGTTAATGAAACTAAACGGTCAGAATGTATCATAGCAAAATAACAACAATCTCAAAAAACGCCATTAAAAATGGTCGAGTCTGTAATGATATATTTTGACGATTGGGGTTTATCTATATCAAATGCGTAATTAGCCTTTTTACCTGAATGCGAAAAAATGGTTGTAGCGTGTTTTTTATTGGTCCGAGTTTCGAAACCTTTGGATTCCTGAAAGTTTTAACCTGATTGCATAACCCTTTCATGCCAATAAACTGGCGACATGGCATTCCTGACACTAGCGTGATGGAAAAAACGATAAAAAATAGTAGAAGCTATTAAACCACTGGGTTCCTGCATTGTAGTTCAATGCCTTGACCAAGGACAAACCGACTTGCTGGCGACCAGTTTCGACCTTTCGGCAAAAAAACGAAGCACTGTTTCAGAAATCTATTCGTACGTACTTCTATTTTTTTCTTCTAACCATGGTTAAACTAAGAGTGTTAAAGAATTGTTAGACTTGTAATAGGCCAATGCAGTTTTAAGAAAGTTTTATTTTATAGAATACTCCAGTAGCGCACCGGTACGGTAGATGTTCCAATAAATTTCATATTCTGGTTCAAACTAATGAAGACAGATATATTTTACGTTTTCGCTTGAAATATAGGGAAAATTGAAAACACAGAACAAACCACATTATAACTTCTTGTTGAGTTGTAATTTCGCTCAAGCAAGTTTACTGTGAATTAAAACAAACCATTGGTCAACTGCTTGTAGACTGACATCCTTCGTAATTCTTTTACTTGATGCGCCCCCTGTGTTACTATATTTCCGATGTTTCCACCGGCTTGGTTTAACCCTGCGGCTTGTTGTAGTTTATTTAGCACAAGAAGAAACTCTTCGAAGTCTACGCTGTTGGAGTTATCGAGGTCGATTTCCTTGAAGTATTTTATTCGGTCCTCTTCGTCGCTTGTTTCTCCAAATTCGTCAAGCACCAGGTTCATTTCTTTAAAGTCGATCAACCCGTCTCGGTTCAAGTCAAAAATCTCAAACTGGACTTTGTAGTCGCCGATATCTTCCGCGTCCCACTGCGGGAAACGTTTAGCATAATCTTCGTCGCTTATGTCGGTCAACATCTTTCGTTTTTGGTCAATATGTTTCCTTTGGGAAAATATATCAGCACAGTAAGTCCTGTGCAGCAAGTCAATTTCGTTTTCGTCCTTTTTCACATCTTTTCTCCGTTGTCCAAGTGAGTTGTAGTCTTGCTGCCTGTGGTAACTGATGGCTTCAGGCTCTAGGGGGTAGTAAAACAGATTTCCCATGTTTTTTACGTTTTTAGCCTTTATAACTGTACCAGCTAATAAACCAATTTGTAAACAAAATTCTTTAAAGATAATTTTGTTTATCTGAGGTTTATAACGTAATTGGAACCATAGTTACGTCATATTGTATTCAGACCGGTGTTTATCAGCAAATAGCTTCAGTTACCCGACGTTAGACTTAACCAAAAACTTTCGTTTTAATTAAATATTTCCTGAAAGTTTATTATGTATGAGTGGCGCAGTTATATAGTAAATTAATGTTAAAAAATAAACCTGCACAAAAAATGCTGTTTTGGTCACTTAATATAGCTATTTTGTGACAATGGTCTTTATTAGGTGCTGTTCAACGTATTTCAAAACAACAACAGGATAATGTAATATCAGGTAAGGCGTATACGTTTTCTACGTCCCTTGAACTGTATATATAGCAAGAAAACGCGACCTCTAGCGCGTGTACGTAGTACATACATCATGCGTATTGCGTAAATGTAAACAGAACAGCAATGCGAGTCACCATGCAGTCATGATAACGCGGACTGGTCGGTAGGCTTGAAGTTATTGCCTGGAGTTATTTTTCCCCAGCAGGTCGGTTTTATAAATTTTAATATTCATTTGTCGAGTTTTCATGTTATTTATGTCATATGTTTAAAAACGCACGTGTGATTAAAGGAAAACTAAAAAAAGAAAGATAGTGAGGGAAACTGCTTACTAAAATAAAGAATAAAACTCTAGGTTTGATAATTGCTGTTGTTAAACGTGGCGTTAATTTAGGGGTTAAGATAAGTCCTTTGGGGAGGGTTAAAAATGGTTTCTATAGTTTTATTGAGCAGTTTTTCTTTATTGCCTCTCTCCATCCGTTTAATGTTAGTGTTGCCTGCGAAGTTTATCCCAAGATATATAGACTTTAATATTTAATGTAAACATTCTTAATTTTACAGGTTTATTATTTTTTACATTTGTAAGTTTCAAAATTAAGTGCGAATTTTAAAACATATTCAAAATGGCTGGTCTTTTACCCAAAAATATGCTGGAAAAACTTGATCAAGCATTGGAAGAAGAAAATATGGCTACGAAATATTTAAATGTCATCGAAAAAAAGACAAATATCAAAAAGCGATACATTGTTATCGGTAAGATTGGCACTTCTATTTTTATACTTACCATACCTTATTCATAAATTTCCATAAGTTTATCCTAAATATATATTTTGCAATGTTTCATTTAATGTTTAATATGACCTAGTTTAAATTATTTCTGGTATTAAAACGCAGTAGCGGACCATGCTTGATAAATATGCATTAGAGGCCACAGCAGTGGAATTGTGTTGGACAGATTATTCTTAATTTCCCGTACAAGAATACATGTAGCGAGAACTCTCTATTCAACAATGAACTGTTCCGATAGTTGCAGTCGACTAACAATTTTTCAGGAAGGAATTGTTTAAACAGAGATATCAAAAAGTGCAACAAGACCTAATCTTGAATTTTGCAATATATTTATCAGCAATCTGTATTTCTACCAACAAAAATATAAATTGTTACTTATTAGAGACTTATTTTACTTGTTTTTATTACGAAAATATTAGTATATATATTATATATATGTATTTAATATATATACATATGCATTAGTAATAGAGATAATTTAAATACATACGATGGAACTCCAGAAGATGCTTCAACCCACAGTCAATGTATGCGATGCTGCCAATTAAAAAAAAACAATATCAAAATATAAATATTCAAGCCCACTTTAATTGACTAATCAGTACCGGTGCCGGTATATATGTATATTGACTAATCATCATATGTTTAAGCCAACTGTATAATTGACTTATCAGCAGAGGTAGGTATAAGTTATGTATAAATATAAGCTGTTACCGATCAGAAAATATGAATATTTGAATACACAATATGATTTTACCGTTCACATGGTCCGAAAATATTATTAAATAGTGATTGTACTTTTTAACCAAAATGTGTAGAACGCAATATAATATTATTAACATGATAAGCTTGGCAACTGAGCATAAAGTCTGACAATATCTCTATATTAAACACATATTAAAACCTTTTATGTATTAAAAAGCTGCAGTTTGCAGTCCAAATTACCAATGCGACGAGCAGCATCAACAATGTTGACCTCTAATTAGAAACAAATGTGCCTATAGGACCATCATTTGGGAAACCAAGTGTTTTTGTTTTCAGTGACAAATGTATAATATTCACATGATGTGTCCATCATTATAATTTGTATAAATCATAGCTATGTGTATATTATCTTTAAGTTAGAAATAATATAATTCTTCCCAAAAATTATAAATACTTTCTTAATGTTCTTTTTTAATAAATTATTTAAATTTCAAGTATATCTGAAACCCCACCAGTTTTTTTTTATTTAAGAATTTTTGACCAGTTTTGTATAATGCTTTGTTGCTTCGTTTTGGCAATTGTACCAACTTGTTTTTTTATTTAATTTTTTTGGGTTGTTGTAAGTGTCCGTTTAGCACCCACACTGCTTGATACCTTATATTGTTCTTACTTTGTATAAAATAATGTTCTTAGTACATAAGTAAATTAATTATTACACAGCCTGACAGCCTTAATTAGTACCGGTACCATTCCTACTTAAGTTTATTACATACAAACATAACCCTACTTAGTACTTAAGCTAGTTTATTACATAGCCCTACTTAGTATTTAAGCTAGTTTATTACATAGCATTACTAAGTACTTAAGTTTACCACATACCACTGCTTGTGTTGAATGATTGGGCTAAAATGGTTTTATTAGTGTAACTGTGGGAGTAAAATGCTGTTTTCCATATTGGCTATACTGTCAAAAATATAATTTTTTTTCTAAATGAAAAATTTGTATGATGCTTTTAAATTCAATATTTATTTTTAAAATAATTTTAATATTTACATACCGGTATATATTTTATGACATCATATACAGAAAGACCGGAAGTACTAACATAATAATATGATGGGCCATAGGATATTATATTTTAATGCTGTTTGGGTCTTTAATATATGTGTTAATAAGCAATATTATCTAAAACTTATAATAATGGTCTAACATTTCACTAATTTAACAAGAAGCATTACCAGAACTAGTATTTTAGTACATCAGTCATAATTTTTTGGTTATATTTCACTGTTTATTTACAGTAAAATACAAAAAATAGAATACAGAAAAAATAGTTTGTTTAATCAGATTTATATTCTTCAGATTAGTAAGCCTTAATTTAATTTTGATCAGTGTCGGTAGTAGTTAGTTTAACTTAAGAAAAGATATGGCATCCACTTCACGCCAGGCAGCCCAAGTAAACCGCTATTTGGAGTTAGCTTTGGACTATTATGAACGTTCAGGTCTTAAAAAGCTTTGCAAGAGTAATCAAGCAGTCTACGGTAAGTTTATATCGTTAGTTTTAACTCTTTGATATCAAAATCTAGCAATATATTTTATAATGCTAATATTTTTAGGCAGTTATACATACTTACACACATACCACACACTTCTTACATTAATGCTTTATTAAATTCTGCTAAGTTTTATTATCTATTCTAATTTGGTAGTATAGACAGATCCATTATTGCAATTACAATCACTGTTTTAAGTCGATTTAGGAACATTACAAGTTTAAATACATTGAATTTTTGTATTGTCATTAACTTCTAAACAATACTGAGTAAATTTGGTGAGAATCCACATATATTGTTTACATGGGGAAATAAAGCAATAGCCCATATGGTTGTTGGTAATAAAGGAAACTGTTGGCTGTTCTATTCCTGCTTCAACACTGTGAGTTTATATACTGGCAGCTGCAGTGCTTTCAGAAAGCTGGTAATGTAAACATGTATTCAGTCTTAGCTTAGATTTATACAGTAAGGAAAATAATTATATTAAGAAAATGGAATTTATTAATTTCCATGCAAAGCAGTCAAACCAATTTATTTGTTTTCTCAATAAAACTATGCTGGTATACACTATACAGATAGTATCATATATGCCTGTGTGCAAAAGCTACCAGTATTTGTTGGGATTGTAAACCCATTGGTCTGTTTCATTAAACCTTAAACTTTTAATTACATTGTACACTCACTTTCATAAGTGTTTCATATTTTAAATATTTTAAAAGGAGTGAGTGTTTTAAACAAGTGTAAGGTGTGTGTGGTCTGTTTCACTAATAATGCTTTATATAAATTATGTTGGGATAATTGTGTCATATTTTAAGTCGAAATGTGATTTAGACCAGTGTGTGTGGTTTGTTCAACTGAACCTTCATTTAAATTTATTGCGACCTTACTTTTATAAGTGTGCAATATTTTAAGACCAGTGTGTTTAACCATTATACAGCTGTCGGCGCGCTGGTAAGCTTCTACCTTGTGTTCGGGTATGGGGCCGACCTTCTGTGCAATCTTATAGGCTTCGTTTACCCGGCCTACGTGTCGTAAGTTACTCCCGCACAAGATCGATGCATGCGTGTTAGACCTCTTGCATGGTAAAGTGCGCAGCATTTACTAACAATGAAACATCAGCATGTACTTGTTTTTAAAAAATCATGAATTCTCCCATATGTTTGTTCACATGCACGGAATATATTTTTATTGCTTCATTATAAACAAATTTAGCAGGGCCAGTAAGATAGCAATAGTCCTACATGGTAAAACAAAGTCAAAATAGGTATTTATCCTAATGACATTATTTGCCAAAACTTAAATAACTATAACTCTTAGTATAATTATTAGCAATGCTTCAATTATTTGTTAAATATTCGGATATTATGCACAGACGAATAGGGTATGGGGTGTTCAATTTTGGTTTGTTCACTAAGGTCTAACGTTTAACTAAATTCCAAAATATGGATAGCTACCGAGAAGTGAGTTTGGGGTCCTGTCTCACCCCCTTTCTTCCTGTTTGTTTAACGGATTCTGAAATTTTTACCGAAAAAACAATATCAAAGACCGGTAAGATCTGTCAGTTTCTCTCATAAATAAACATTCACGGAAAGGTACACCCAGAGTAAATGTTAACTTAGTGATGGAATTTACATTTTGAGGTGGAATCTGGTCAAAGTTCAGTTTGCTCATATTAACACCTCAGATAACAGAATTACATCACATTATCAAATTCAATTACTAAAATACTTGGCCCATAAATTAGTAGTCACATACATACATTAGTTTTAATATTTCCCACATAAACTGTATTATATTAGAAGTCATATGCATAGCAGTGGTGTTATGTAAGATTATTTATGTGATAACTCCTTGCATAATGCATGCCTTCATTAACAAGCTGACAGTATGTCTTAGCAGCTTTTTAGTTTGCATCCCTTCCACCCCACCTTTAAATTATAGGATTGGGAGGTTTTATCGGGCTGTGGCTTGCGTCTGGTTACCTGGCCTCATTTATTTGCAACCTAATTGGATTTTTATACCCAGCCTACAAATCGTGAGTAGCATTCTTAAGCGATAGTTGCATCCTTGCTATGCATGCTGTTTTAGAGGTTTTTATATGTGGCATTTTTTGTTTCTTTATTTGACAAACTTTACTTTCAATCTGCATGCTTGATTTTGTTTGTAAAAAAACGATGTTGCATTTGTTTTTTTCAATGTTTGTGAAATAATTTAAATGTGTTTAATTCGTTATTTGTTATTGCATATAATAATAATAGTCGAGAAGTGTAAAAAAATTAACTGGCTCTATTACTTACTTCAATTATAATTCATTGGTTCAATCTCAAAGCATTATAATTAATTCCCTTGGTATAAAATAAATACTAGATACATGAATTCGCTGGTTTTATAAAAAGGAATTTTGCCCATTTCCCCATACTAACTCAATATTTCTTTACATAGAGTGAAGGCAATTGAGTCAGTGGGCAAAGATGATGACACAGCATGGCTGATGTACTGGGTCGTGTTTGCAACTTTCAGCGTCGTCGAGTTCTTCTCTGACATTCTACTCTCATGGTTCCCCTTCTATTTCTTGGGAAAAGTAAGGAAGTGATAATTTCACTGTTCAGGGTTGCAAATATATAAATCCTAACACATTTAACTTGTACTTTACGGTTTCTGAGAAAATTATGTTTATAAATAAGTTGCCCATGAATTGCACACACATTGATATAGAGCAGGGGTGGGCAACCTTTCTTGGCCTGGGTGCCAAAAATCGGCTAAAACTAATGGAAAAATCCTTCCGCGTGCCAACTAACAATTCGTGAGAACATATTTTTTTTTATTCAAATGTGCTTGTCTTGAAAAAAAAAGATTTAAATTTACCAAAATAGTGAAAACACAATATAACAAAAACAAAACATTCACAATAAACTTTCTCAAAAGGTCAAGTTTTATTTCTAAGAAAATATCACATTAAATAGCTTTAAATACATCTCGTACATCAGTTTGAAGTTTCTTAGCTGATGGTCCTAACATTCGGTAGGGACAAAAAAAACGAAATTACTTTTTTAAACTTTGTCGGCCCCCTTAAAAAATAGGGAAGTAAAACGAAAAATTTAGCAACGGTAAAATTCTAAAACAAAACATATTAACCCGAGTGCAGG
>CH002597.1:1016101-1030787 GCA_000149265.1 Ciona savignyi
ATCTGGAAAAAAATGTGATCTGTTTTTTTTAATGTTAATAAAAGTAAGTCATGACTATTTCCTGATAGTCTTCACATACTGTCTTTTGACCAATGCTTATAATGAAATAGTTAGATGACTTGATGTTTTTCATTAAAATCACAAAATTCCCTATCCATTAAAGAGAGATAAATGTTTGTGTATTTTTCTAGTAAAAAAATAACAAAATTTCCAGCTAAAAAGAGGTGAATTTTCCCATATCGTGCCCATTAAAAATATGTTTGTGTATAAATTCCTGTAAAAAATAACAAAATTTAAAACTAAAAAGAGCTAAATTTCCCTCTATCTATTAAAAATGTTTTATATTCCTAGTAAAAAATGACAAAACTTTAAACTAAAAATAATTGATTTTTCCCATATCGTGCCCATTAAAAATATGTTTGTGTATATTCCTGTAAAAAAATCACTAAAATCAGCTAATTTTTCTATATCCTGCCCATTAAAAAATGTTTTTGTATATCCCTAGTAAAAAAATGAAAAAATTTGAAACTAAAAAAGGTTAAATTTTTCCATATCATGCCCATTAAAAATGTTTGTGTATATTCCTGTAAAAAAATAACAAAATAACTATAAAAATGAGCTAATTTTTTTATATCTTGCCCATTAAAAAAGTTTGTGTATATTCCTGTTAAAAAATACCAAAATTTTAAATTAATAAGAGCTAACAGTTCCTATATAGTGCCCATTAAAAAGGTTTGTGATTTTTACCATATCTCCGTATTATCACAAAATTTGAACTAACAGAGCTAAATTTTCCTCTATCTTCTCAGTGCATCTTCCTTTTGTGGTGCATGGCCCCTGTAGGCTGGAATGGCTCCAACACAATATACAGGAAGTTTATTCGACCCTTCGTTCTTCGCAATGAATCCAAAATTGACGATGTCCTTTCCACTGTTACAAAAGGAGCCAAAGAGATTGTTGGACAAGCCACTAAGGATGGTAATTACGAACAATGTTTTATTTTTGATAATTTTTATGAATTTTTTTGCAAAATATTTTTGTCGATAGCTCACTGGATAGACAAGTCATGCAACAGATTAGTTTGGTGGTATAGGGTTGCAGATTCAAAACTGGTCGCTAGCTAATCCGTTTGTGTCCTTTGGCAAGCCACTTCACGGACATTGCCTGAACCCAGCGGATTAATGGGATTTACCTAATTAAGGTAAGGTGTCATACACAACACTACAATAGCTCCAGTAACCTGACGGTGGACATGATGTGATCTGACGATTGTCCGTGTGTCAAACCCCTTGGTTTTCCAACTTACAGGGATAACCATGCATATCCTATCCTAAGTCATCATACTTGCTTGGCCATTCCCATATTTTACCAATTTTGGTTGTACAGAGAAATAACATGGTAATTTGACTGCATTTTTTGGCAAAATGTTTTTGTCTAAGACTTGCTTACCAACTCCCAGTTCTAAAAACAGATTTTCTCATGCCTCTTTCACCTTGTTAAAATCGGATTATTGACATTTCTGGATCAATATGTTATTGTTGCACAGTAAATAAACATGTTTATTCAACTGCGAACGTAGCAGTAACTAATAAGCTACAGATTTTTGCTGCGCTTAAATGTATTTGTTGCCACTAAATATCTTTCAATTTTAGCACAATTTAAGAGATTTGGTCGCAACAAATACACAACCTGAAGAATTGTGGTGTTTTTAAATGTATTTGTTGCCAAAAGATTCTTTTATTTTTTGGCAGCCCATAATGAGTTAAGACTTGTGCTGCACTTAAATGTTTTTAATGCGACTAAATCTATCTTATTTTTGCAATAAATAATACTTGTAGTGTGCTAAAATGTATTTGTTGCTACTAAATATCTTTCATTTTTAGCCCAAGGAGCCCTTGCCGACACTGCTGCTGATATGGCTGCAGATGCTGTGAGAGAAAACATGAAGAAAGACGAATAAGACAAACATGATATTCAATGTTAAGCAGTGTAATAGTTATCTGTGCATTGTACTGAACTAAATATGTATCCTTCTATAACCAAGTTTTTGGCACTGTATATACGATAGAGCTCTGCCCGATTCTGCAATATGTAACTTTAAATTAAGCTTGCACACTGTGTAATTAACATTAGTTTCGTGACCTATTATCATCCGAATTCAATTTGATTTCTTTATATTGCTCAAAACTTGAAGCGTTTAGTTTGCATGTCTTAGTTTGTATATTTTACAGCCGGTGAAAACGTACAGTTTCATTGATTTATGTTGTTTTGCGGTCGGTCAATAAACCTTATTCCTGGGACTGTATACGTGTTTAAGCAGCAATTTGGTACAGTATTGTAGTTTCACAGTCTAGGAGTATCTTTTTAGTCGCTAAACTGCATCAGACACCATGTAGATATCGGTAAAACACGGGTCGAGGATTAAAATTGTTAATGTATTTTACCGGCCCAACTGCAAACTAACGACTGCTGCATCCATGCCTAGGTTTAGTATTAATTTGTACACTATCGTCTACCCATACACTTAAACGATATTGCTGAACCCAGTGGATTAAAAGATTCTACCAAATTAAAGAAAAATTTCAATCATACGCTAATCACTGCAATAACTCCGATATTCGACGGTGAGTGTGATGTTTTCTGACGATTGATTGCCCTTATGATAACAAGTCTGGTCTGAACGATTGTGTCTTTGGCTTGACACGGCCGAAACGGACCTCGTCTGAACTTGTTTCAATCAATCCACACTGCAACAACTCCATTTACCACTACGTTGAGCAACAGTTAATCTGACAATTGTCCACCCGTGTTATAAAGGTTCTGCGTGCTTCCATTTATCGTTAAGGTTAGTACGGTTTGCTCAGAAAACAAGTCTTGATGTTGAATAAATAGCACACATGCGGGTTTGTAAGTTGTATAAATAGGTGGAATAATGTCCATGTTTAATTATCACTCGGGTAATCGTCAAACTGCGCGTTTTGCCTTTTTTACCTCCCTCACTTTTTCTGACCGCACAAATTGTTATATTTATTTTTTATTGCTGCATGCAGCGATGAATAACATTGTCCTTATTATTAGTTAAGCGTATTCCTTCGCAAATTTTGGAAAAACTAAAAAAGAGGAAAACTGCTCATTAAAATTAGGACTAGTGTTCTGGTTTGAATAAGAGTTGGTGTTAGATATGAGGTTAAGATTTATGTTTGGTCACTGGAATAAAACGTGAATATTCTATTCTACAAACCAAAGAGACTACAACAACAAGTCTCTTTGTACAAACCAATAAAATCAATATGGGTCCTCATCCAATAATTATCTCACAGAGTTAATTTCCCTCGCTTTTAAAAAAACTTGGCCAATTGAATCAAAGATTTATTTATGATGAGCACGTGTTGTAATATTTGTCTCGGAAAATCACCCAAAGATTTGTTGGCCAGTATAATTTCTAGAGAAACAGCGTGAAACTCCTTTGACTTTCCAACCCCATATCTGTTATGTAATTATGTAAATTAGAAATCGCAATAAACATTTACATCTGTACTTATGACACTAAAACAAAAGATTAATTAAGTCATATTAAGGTAACACTGTAATTGATATAGTGCAAATTTGAGTGTGGACTGAAGATTACTAAAACAAATTATGAACTGCAGGACTTCGAGTAGAACTCTTTCAAAAGGTACATTATACGTTGTTTCATAGCTTTTGCTCAAAATTGAAACATAGACTCGGAGTGGTTACACGTTTAACTAGCAGGTTCAAGAGCTTAACAAGGGTGAAAGTCGAAATATATTTTGTTGCAGTGTATTTTATTTAATTAATTTTTGTTAAATAAAGAAAACTTGTAGTAAAATAGAATGCCGCCAAACTTATATTGTTTCATTGTGACATTTTCAGTATCACAATACGTGTATTGTTTCGTTGTGTATTCATTTTCAGCAGTTAAAAATAAAAACCTGTTAAGATTTCGTATAAGCCTGGATGCATAGCAGTTCTAGGCAAGGCTTTTTTGTCTATCCCGATTGACTGTTAGTTAGTTAGTGTGCCTCTTAGAACCGAATTCTGATGTGACCCTACCTAAACTTTAAAAATAAGTGTTTTAATTATCGTTGTATGTATAAATTAAGCAATGTTGTGTAGTGCAGTGCCGAATGACTAGTCAAGAAAATACCCAACGGCCTGTACCTTCCCTTCGAAAGTCGCGTCCATGTCCCGCAGCCGGAAATAAGCTATGTGTTCAGCGGGAACGTAGTCGAAACACTTTCAATTCAATATCAGAGAATTTCAGCAATAACTTGTCCCTAGAAGAATCGGAAAGCCTGAGATACTCTTACGATTCTAAGCAACAAAATAGCACTGGAAATCATTCTCATTATGCTTCATCTGACAACAGACGTACTGAAGAAAATAGGCGATTTGAAGAGGCCCGTAGCTCTGAAGATAGCAGACAACTTGAAAATAGTAGACGTTTTTCTGACACTAGAGGCTCCGAAGATAGCAGACAATTTGAAAATAGTAGACGTTTTTCTGACACTAGAGGCTCCGAAGATAGCAGACGTTTTGCAGACACTAGAAGCTCTGAAGATAACCGACATTTTGTAAACACCAGACATTCAGAAGAGTCTATAGTACACCTGACCGCCTCTGAATCTATTCTTTCCAGTGTCACCGAAGTATCTATACCCCAAAAGAAGAAAATTTCAAAATGGCGCAGGCTTTTTACATTCCCGTTTCGTTCCCGCAAGAAAGCGCCACCGAAGCTAGAACCAGTCAAAGAATCCACTGACGAATATAATCACAAAGAGTACGACTCGCGGTCTGGCTTCACTGACCCAAATACATATGATGATTTTTCTTTGCGTGACTCGAGCAGAAAAACACAGGAAAGTTACGCAAACAATAATATTGCGGTGGAACCTCTATATCTTGATAGAACGGCATCTGCAGCTTTTACGGCAGAGGATAGCTTTGAGTCCAGCGTTAATTTTTTACCTGAAAGAACCGAATCGGAACAAAACGGAAGCTTCTCGAAAAGGAAACAAAACTCATCATCTGATTGCTACAACCCAGTACCACAGAGAAGAAGTCTGTCTGTAAGTAATGTCCCAGTCCTTTTTGTTTATGATTTTGGCTGTGGCACTTTTACTTTTTGACTTCACATTGTCTTCCCAATTAGTAGGTTGGTTAGTGCGTCGCCTTTCAGCCGAAGAGTTTGGGTTCAAAACTGGTCGCCAACTGGTCGTTTGTGTGTGTGTCCCTAAGTAACTAGTGTAATGTTAAGTTCTACTAAATTGAAAAAAACGTCGGAATGATACACAGCACACTCAATAGCTCCGGTCGTAACCTGGGTGCGAGATAATCTGACGATGGCCCGTGTGTTAACTTACGCCCTTTGCGTTTCATTCACGGGGATATAAACATGAATATCCTTCTCTACCTATGATATTAAAATTCCCAGGAAAATCCAAACAAAAGTTTCCAACGCGTGAAGTCCCAGCCGTCCGATAATACGTTTGATTCGTACGAAAATAAGGTTTCCAATACGTACGATTCCGAAAAAAATGAAAATCGCCCTCAAGGAAATTCCACAACCAATTCTCACAGTCTAGCTCGAACTCCGGAACCAAGGCGAGACCGAACTTCTGTAAGTATCGCCACATTTAACTTTTGTTGTTGTTTCATCCCCATTATTGCCCTGGGTGGCCATCGGTTGCGGAAATGGCCCAGGATGTAGTCCGACCGGTTTAGTCTGGTGGTTTATTGCGGCGCCTTTCAGCCAAACGGTTAGAGTACGAAACTGTTCGCTGCTAGTCGGTTGTGTCCTTGGGCAAGGCACTTAACGGACATTGCCTGAACCCAGAAAATCAATGGGTTCTACCAAATTGAAGGAACGTGTCTATCATATAGCAACACAATGCAATAGCTCCGGTAACCCGACGATGGGCGCGAGGTGATCTGACGATTGCCCGTGTGTTAAATCCCTTGGTGTTTCCATTTACGGGGATAAAGATGAATATGTTTAGGTTATTAACGGAGATTGAGCACGAACGCGACATTTTTACCGGATTTTTATTACAATTTCAATCTACAGGCCAACCGAAACCAGACTTCCAATAAACACCAATCCACTGAGCGCAGTTTTGAATCGAGCGAAAACGCAATCTCCAATTTGCAAGGTCCACGAGAAAGTAAATATAACTCGAGATGGGAACATGTTGAATCTGCAACTGATTTTGATAACTCTGTACGAACGCCGGAACCAAAAGACAGAACGCCCGTAAGTAACAACGCCTTTTTTATTGTGCTGATATGTTGTTGTACAGGTAAGGATAGGGTATTTATTTTTATTCCCGTGAATGTGAAAACCAAGGGCGTTAACACATGGGCAATCGTCAGATCCCCTCGCGCCCATCGTCGGGATACCTGAGCTATTGCAGTGTGTTGTATATGATAGACACGTTCCTTCAATTTGGTAGAACCCATTAATCCGCTGGGTTCAGGCAATGTCTGTAAAGTGAATTGCCTAAAGACACAACCGACTAGCTAGCGACCAGTTTCGCACCTGCAACATTTCGATTGAAAGGCGATGCACTTAACCGTCAGACCGGTAAAGCAGTCATGTAACCGGGTGGATGGTAGGTATTTTAGGCGGCAGGGAATTTTTTATCGATTCGTTCAAAGTCATACAAGCATTTCTTATAAGTTCTTTTGAAAATATCTTAGTTGTAACAACTTGGGCGTCTAAAAACATAGACCGCTTTTAAAATATACCTTTCCGCGACCTAGCAATTTCATATAGGTTGCCGAATTTAAAGTGAAGGCCATTTATTTTTATATCACATTATAAAACGCCATTGTGGTGATAGGTATTGGTAGTATATCCACATTGGGAAACACATGGGGCGCTTGGATGTTATAACATTGAACAAAACACCCGGTTACATCATGTTCACGTACAATATGTCTCTTTCATTTTCCTACCTATTGCGTCTTGCGCTAAAGTTAAAACATTTTTAACTCTGACGTTTGACGCTATTGAGCCACTTCTCTCGACTTGCGTTTGTCTTACGCGAGTGTGTGCATGACCCGACGCAAAGAAGTTTTACGGCAGATGCAAGGTTTTGACGCGAAACGCTATATGTGTGTGGAGCCCTTAAGACTATAGTTTAAACACGTACATGATACCGTTTTTGTTTACCGGGCCAAGTTCCAAACCAAAGATGGGCTTCTCACTAAGACGTATTTTATGTTGAAATCGGTATTTGTATTGGTTTCGTTAACCAATCGGGCACACGACCGTACCAGACTACAGTTTTTGTGTAAGTCGTGTCTGTTATAAGCTTTGCCCAATAACTGAGCGCAAAAGCTCGATCGGTTTTAATCTCACTAATGCGACAAACCAACCACCAAACCAACCAATAATCAACCCAAACTTCATACCGACTACACCAATCATACACTTTATTGCGAAGGTAAGAAGGAACCAAAACAGTGAACGTCAAAGAAGATCGGAATCTATTCTCCGAGATATTCCTTCCCAGCAGACCTTGTTATCCGACCATGGTTCGGACCAAGAAGCGGATGATGATACATATACTCCCAAGTACGTGTCTTCAGTTAATTTTTGACCATCAGGAAAGTCGCAGACTTTGTAGTGTGATCGGGTAACTTTCGACTGTGTATAGAATAATTACTACTACTATATACACTCTGACACCATTAACTTGTAGATTTGCCATGGTGGTTAATTGTCGCGAGATATTTTTTATTTTTAAATCAAAGATATTTTGTTTTTTGTGTATCTTTGTTTTAACGTTTAATTGATCCCTTTTGTTGTCATTTAGACCGACACCTTGTCCAAGAGTACGAAAACGTACACGCACACCGAATAAAAAGGAGATGATGCCTCTTGTGACCCCTGTAGCGGTAAATATCTTGTAAACTGTTGTGGAAAGGCGTTAATTTCTATCCCTGTAGTAATACGTACAGGTTTCCAGAGAGTTATTTTGTGCCCTGTAATCAAATGTAATCATGCCCGCATGTGTCTAATAACCTTCTACTTTGGTATGTAACATTCTTTGCATGTATTTCATGCTATATAGCCCGACGTGTTTCGCCTTAATGTCATTCACTACCAAGTACCTCCAATACAAGTATATATTTAATCCAACAAAATAGAAGTTACCAGTCAGAGGTTCGAAAAACTATTAGTAAACAGTAGTGACGTTTTATTCCCAAGTTTTTTTACCGAACGTTTCGAACCCATGATGGCGGGCATAAAGCCGTTTTTAATATTGAAATATATGTATCGATTATCGGTAGCACCATACATTCTGCCAAACAACCAATTACGTTGCCACAGTCTTTTTTATCGAGCTCAGTTTCGAGCCCATGATGGGCTCATCACTGGGATCGTTTTTAAATAGAACTCGGTATATGTGCCACGTTAACCATTCGTCCACACTTGTTCCGCAGTCTTTTTTTTCGGGCTTGGTTTCGAATCCTCAATGGGCTCGTCACCAAGACCGTTTTTTGTATTGAAATCCGTATATGTATCGGTCGCGTTAACCATTCGGCCACACGACCGTACCTTTTCCTCAGTCTTCCAGTAAGGTTTTTGGCGTGCCTCGCGTGCACTACCTTGTGGTGGAAGCTGCGTACCACGGAAGGGCGCTACTGGACACAGAGAAATGTTATATCCAGCGCTGCGTCACACTTCTCATTGAAAAACTTCTCAAAACAGAGTCGGACCAAATGGCGATGGACGTAAGCAATTAATTCGTAGACAGTGTAATTAAATTTTAGTGTATACTTGGGTATATGGATGAACGTCTTAGTAAGTATACTGGCCGGTGTAAGCTATGTTAAACCAGGTATAAACTCGTATCTAAGGTCCGTGGCTGAGTTTCGGAAGTTTATTACAGCCGTGCCCATATAGTAGAGCCACGCGTAGTAGCAAGTAAACTGGTTTTGAATACTCAACATTTCAATTGTCGGCACTGTCGGCGTGACAGATGGATAGAGTGTCGGACGGCTTAAGCATCGAAACCAGTTGCGCTGTCTTATTTATTGTATCCTTGGTTGTTGAACTTGGCAATATTGGCTGAACCCAGTAATTTGATAGTTTAAAGTAAAACATTGGCAATATGTTCACTATACACAACTAAAATACACTTCAATAGCGCCGGTAACCAGCTCATTTTCCTAGTTAGGTTTCGAACACTTAATTAGCTCGTTCCTAAGACCGTTTTTTTGTATATAATAGGTATATCTATTGGTCGTATTAACCATTCGGCCACACGACCGTACTGCCCCTGCGTTTTCGCATTCATGGACAGATAAAACACGAATATCCGATATATAAATCGTAAATATTGGTGATTTAGGTTTAATCCACCATATTTAAGCGTTACTAATCCCACATATTGGTATACAGGAGGTGGTAACACCGCAAGTAGCACAACAGCAAGATGCAGCATTACCACTACCCCATGCGCATCAACGGTAAGTACTTTATATCTTTATGGCATAACGGCCATCCTTTTTTATTGTTGAAAGGAAATTCGCGAGTTTTGGATATCACAACATCGTATCAGGATAAAAAAAACGCGGTGTTACCATTTTGAACTAACTTTCTATTAATTTAAATATTACAATTGCGATTACCCCCGAACTTTAATGACTGTCGTTTTCCATATTTTTTTTGTTTTTTTTTTGCCATATTTTTGTGTTTCTGAACTGTAATTAAAACAGTTTTTTTTGCGTATGCTTATATTCATGTCTTATCTTCGTTATTGTGAAAATGTGAAAGAGTTATCACACTGACAATCGTCAGATTACCTTGTACCTATCTTCAGGTTACCGTAGCTGTTGCAACGTGTATGTTGCATATGATTAAGACACATTCGTGCAGTTTTAGTAAAATCTATTAATATACACTTTTCAAATGAACCACTTTCAAATGAACACAAGCGATTAGAGCGACCAATTTCGATCCCACAACCTTTCTGCTAAAATACGACACACTAACGCCAAAATGTACAAGCGAGACACATACATGATATGAAGAATTTCAACAGCCCCATTTACATTACTCACAATGAATTGTATTAAAAAGCACATGGAGTATTATTGATGAAATATTTGTTTCAGGCAACAAGGAAACCGCTTCACCAGGTCACCCATCGTGTACAAACCGGTGGGAATTCTTATATCTTCGTATATTTTAAATCGTCCGAAATGCCGGGAAAACTAAAGGCAGGGGAAGCGTGAAGTGTGGGGAAAGGAAAGTGCTTACTAAATTAAAGATACGGATTCTTATATCTACGTAACTCATATCGTCCAAATTAAGACATTAGAGTTAGTTTTGTTACACTTTTGGGCAGGGTCTCGATAACCTGTAGTCAGCAGCTCTCATCGAAATATATAAAATGCTTGTATTAACGTAAGCAGCATAAAATCACAAGTCCACCAAAACACAATGCAGTGGTCACATATAAAAGGAAATGGGCCGTCAAGTCTAACGGTTTTAGCGGGAAAGGTACAGATATGGCGACAGGTAATTACCAATCAACACATTTTAATGAGCAGTTTTCCTCCTTCCCTCCTTTTAGTTTTGCTTTTTTAAACCGTTAAACTCTGTCAATGGCAACCGATCCTTTCCTATATATTAAATTTCGCCAACATTTTAAACTTTTTTTAGTCTGGTTCTCCCCCCACCACCCCAAAGTGCATCAAGCTTCCGCCCCAATCGCGCCCCCTGCCCCACGGCACTCATCGCATCTCTCCACGGTTCGCCCCTTACCCCAAGATGCTCCGGGAAATCCCCAGTTCTGCCTCCCCTTCGAACATGCGACGTCACACGCGAGAGAATGGTAACGAACTTTCCTTCCAAAACCACGGGACGCAGTTCAGGTTGACACAAAATGCTTCAACCCCGCAAATGAATCTGCCCAGTCATCAAACAGGTAAATATTAGTTTAATATACCATTGCACTGTTAATCAAAGAGGTAATAGGATAGGATATTCATGTTTATCCCCGTGAATGGGAAAACCAAGGGGGTTAACACATGGGCAATCGTCAGATCACCTCGCGCCCACCTTACCGGAGTTATTGCAGTGTGTTGTGTATGATAGACACGTTTCTTCAATTTGGTAAAACCCGTTAATCCGCTGGGTTCAGGCAATATCCGTAAAGTGCCTTGCCCAAGGACACAACCGACTAGCTAGCGACAAGTTTCGCACCTGCAATCTTTCGATTAAAAGGCGACGAACTTCACCGCCAGACTAACCGGCCAGACCAGGTTAATATAAGTTAAATTTACCATTGCACCATGCCTAGCGTCAGGTTGCCGAAAATAAGTGTGTTTTTTTATATGTGTATTATATTCGTATTTTATCCACGTGAATGGGAAAAAAGCAAGCATTACCACATTTGCAATCTTACGATTACCTCGCACCCACCGTCGGGTTATCGTAGCTCTTATAATATGTTCAGACTTCAGATGCCCGATGAAGGCCTTTCAAAAACAAAACCGACTAGCTATCTGACAGTTTCGATCTTACAACCATACGGGTGTATGTAATCCACTGACGCTTTAACCAATTAAGCCAACCGCTCAGAACTAACTTGATTAAGGGATTAATTAATTGGTAATTAAGCCAGTAGGGTTTTTTCTCTACAGACCGTTTTTTGCTATATAATCTAGTATACTTATGGGTCGCGTTAACCAATTAGCCACACGACCGTACAAACGATAAAATTACGCCAATAGTTTATCGTTATTTATCAATAGTTCATCGTTATTTATCAATGGTTCATCGTCATTTTCCCTTTCAATGGCTCAGCTGGTAAAGCAGACGCGGAGAAGAAAGACTCATTCCCCGCCCCGAAGCTTAGTGAGGATTCCCTGACACGACTTATGAACTTTATGAACACCGACGACCGAAATCCATCCACCACCACCCACCCCCGTCGATACCAGGGCAGAAAGCGTGGGGAAGGTTTAACCCCGAGCGGTAACATCCCATGTGGGAATTTCCCTAAATTTTCGACCCCCTTTGCTTCCCCCTCGACAACTGATGCTGCGAATTCCGGGAAACCCCCGAATGAACCCGAGGAAGAGTTGGCCCCAAGTGACAATCCCGTAACCGGGACTTTTTCTCAATTTTTAAGCACCCTTGCAGCCCCATCTACGACCCAGGATGAAAATTCAAATCGACTTTCGACATCAGAGCCTTCCTTAGTAGAAGAAAAGGTAAGTTGGTATATTAAGTATGGAATTATCTTCTCTGTCAGTTTACCTCGTTTCCGCTGTCGGGGACGAGGATATTACAATACATTGAATACGATGGAGTTATTTGAACCATTTGTCAATTTATTTTTAAATATAAGCCGTTTATAATAATATTGTTTAGCCATTACAATACATTCAATACGATGAAGAGATTTTAACCGTTTTGGCAATAAAATTTATTATTGAACTGTTCAAAAAAAAGGTTAACAAATCGTTTTTTATTTTCCAGAAATTCAGCCTCACAACGCCTATTCCTGGAGGCGATCTCATTCCACGCACCCCGGTTCACGGTAAGTTCGTTTTTATGTACGGTCGTGTGGCCGAATGGTTAACGCGGCCGATATATAACTAAATAAAAAGAGGAAAACTAAAAGGATGGTAGGGCATTATAATTAGTTTTAAACATGAGGTTAGAGCTAGGGTTAGTTCTAGGGTTATGATTTGTGTTTAGGCAAGGGTTAAAATTAATGTTCATAGTTATGGTTAGCAGTTTCCCTCCTACCCGCTTTCCCTCCCTTTAACATTGCCCAATAAAAACGGTCCAAGTGACAACCAAATCATGGGTCTGAAACCTCGCTCGATTAAATAAAAAAAATCCTTTTAATGTTGTCACAGAGTACTAAACTGACCTTTTGTTTTCTAAGCTGCTCGCTCCACTTCGTCTTCAAAGCTTTGGCGACAAAGCACGTCATCTAGCGACCACGATGCGTGGTGGATGCCCCGTGAGTGGGCGCAAGAGAGGTGCATAGGCGCGTATGGGCTCGGCTGGAAATTTGAGGAAGATGAAAACATGGAAAGAGAACGAGACACGCAAACTGTAAAGGAGGCGAACATAGAAAAAATCAGAACATGCAATTTTATCCTCTTGTAGACGATATATAAGACATTGCATAAATCTTCTCAGTTTCACAATGTGGTGTTTCTTCCAAGTTAACGTAGTTTAGTTATTCATTTTTGCCCAGGTTTTAAAACAGCAAATAGTTTAGTTTAGTTTATTTATTTTTTCTCCAGTTTTTTAAAATGGCAAACGAATATAATTACGATACAGGAACGGAAAAAGACGGCAAAACGAACAGTCGTTAAAACACGTCATTAAAAAAAGATATATAATTTAATAAACATAGCGGACGCGGCCGCCAAACCTAGGCGAAAGAACAATATTAAGCGATCCAAATTTAATTAGGATCAAAACGATATAGAGCCCTGAAGAAGATTATGCGGTAAAGCGCGACCAGTACAAATGAAACCTATCATAATACAGAAAGACGGTAAAACGAATAGTTGGTAAAACACCTCGTTAAAAAAATATATCACATCCTTCTGACGAAACTTTGGCGTTTTTTCATTCATGGAGCTAAATCACGGATAAGTTATATCATTTTTCTATGACCGCGAAGAAGAACTTTTACCCGAGTCGTAAAATATATTTCCATGACCGCGAAGAAGAATTTTTACCCGAGTCGTAAAATAGGGTTTTTCCAAATGCATCATCCGTTATATTATCTTTAAAATAAACTTATTTTATTTATTAAATTTTAGTTATCGGCTTTGCATGGACTTTATCACTTTTGTATGGGATAAATTGTGTGATTTAGGAAAATAAAATAACATCGCTAAACATCGACTTTAAATCCTACCAAAAGGTTTCGGGTTAAAGTGATTACAATGGTTTTGTTGATCTGTGTTGCAAAATTGCTGCAATTTTTATAGTAAAACATATTACTTTGTATGGTTATTTGTGAAAATATCGTTACGGTTTGTTAAGATATGATTGCCTCACATGTTGCAATTAAGTTGCCTGAAAGTTTCTGGCGTTCATTATTTTCTAATCGCCACTTAAGCAAGATTATGAATCAACTGTTTGTGTTTGACATATTGAAAAAAACGTGTTAGGGGGTGCCTCTAAATAATAAAGGATCACTTAGATTGCTGTGATAAGTAATTCTAACCCTGTCCCGAACAATCTCAACCCCAGAACTAACTTTAACCCCAACCCTAACATTAATATCATGGCTTTTGTAATTGCGAAGTATAGTAAGCGGTCCTAGCGATTCTGTAGTAGTTAGAGGTACAGCTTGTTAGGGACAACTGACTCGATCACTAGCCATGCGTTTGCTGCTTTTTTCCTGTAAAATTTCGTTTAGAATTATATATATTTTATTTTTTGGGGAGAAATAAATGTATTAATTTTATTACTTCATACACTACATTAAAAAAAGGGAAATTGCTAACTAAATTAATACTACCTAAACCCCAGAACTAACCTCAAACCACAGGCCTAACACTAACCCTAATGCTTCATTCTTCATTTATGTACAGTTTCCCTTGCTTCTTTTTCTCTTTATATTTTCTCTGAAATAACACCTCCAACCAACCATGTGCTACTTGCTTG
>CH002597.1:1042218-1054895 GCA_000149265.1 Ciona savignyi
CTTTTTTTCCCGGGTTTAAAAAATGGCAAATGAATCAAATCAAGGCACAGGAACAGGAAAAGATGGCAAAACGAACAGTCGTAAAACACGTCATTTAAAATCAAGATATAATTAAATAAAATAGCCAATGCGGCCGCCAAACCTTAGAGAAATAACAATAATGTGCAAACAAGATTAAATTAGGACCAACGATATAACTGTAGCAATTAATATATCAGCCATATAACTTTCAACACACCAACAGCTCATGTAACCTCACTGTAGGCATTATATAACCCGATCATTTTTATATATGATAATGTCCAATCCATTTCCCCATTCCAAGAGACAAACATAAGTGTATCATTGACACCTGCACCTTCTGTATATGTTTTTGTATGATATTTAACTAATAATCTCTAATCTGTAAGTTGAAGTAAACCTTAGTTTTTATTTCTTCCATCTTGTTACTTTTCAGATGATTTGGTGAACGGATCAAAAGAGTTGGAGAAACCAAATGGAAAGAAATCAATGAAAGTTGAAAGAAGAAGTTTATTAGGTACCGGTTATGATGTATAATAGATTTAAACTAGTATGTCAGTATGGTGTATGGTCGGTTATGTAATGTTTGATTTTGAGTCTTAAGTAGATTTTAGTTCACATTTGGGCTGCAAGGGAAAATTTTAAAAGGAAAGGGGTAGTTTACACCCATTGCACCCTTAACTTATCACATGGTCCCTAAGCCTATTTTCCATATTTTTACATTTGTTAAATTTTATAACATAGGGTTCTGGTACTGCTGTTTAAATTTTTTTGCTGGCAGTAGAAATTCGATGATAGTTAGTTGGGTTCAATTATCATTGGATTTTAAAGATCAATACGTCATCAATAATTCACTGCGCTTTTCATTTCAATTGTCAGCACTCCTAGTCTACTGTTAATTACGATGGACACATGGCTGCAGTTTTTAATCAACCCAATATTCCACTTGGTTAAGGCAACTCATCAAAACCTGGTATTGATCCCACAACCTTTCCGCTACCAATTCAACATGCTACAACTTGTTTTATCACACCCCTACGGACATATGCGTGTGGTTGGACCGCGAGCCATTTTCCAAGTCTGAGAATTAAAAACCACTATAATTCAAGTCGCTATTATATAAATCTTTGCAGTGTTTTATAATGGACTTTCTGTTGTTACAGTCATTGTATGAATTATTTAAGACGCAGCACACAGTGCTTGTAAGATGATAGCACGGTAGCAGTGCTATGCGAACACTATCAAATGCAGACACTTAACAAAAAAAATTGGCAAAACCTCCACGTAAAGACCTAATATTGCCATAGCCAAAGCGCTGACTGAAGAAGCTTCTGTAAAATGACCAAAATTAGCCATGCACTAAACATAAAACTCATAAAATAACAAGCTATGCACTGACAGAAAAAACGTCCGTAAAGTGACCAAAAATACATGTTTAATTAAAGCCCTTTTTCCAGGTATGGCGAAACTAAGCGTAAAGGGATTGATCGAGTCATCTCTATCAGCTGGACACACATTAGACAGCGACCACACCCCTTTGCAACAATTCTTCGTTATCATCGAGTACGTACTAAGGCAGGGACTGAAAGGTAAACAAACTATGTTGTGCTTTGTTGGGATAATTTGATCCAAATAATTATTTCTGCACAACAACTTGGTATATCAATATTTACATTAGATTGTTGTATCTGTAAAAATATTCGTGTTTTTTTAATATAGCCTATTTCATGTGAAGCTTTCTTAAGTGATTGGACTATTACACATTTACCTATTACACAACTGGTCTTTAATGTACTTAAATAACATCTCCAGTTTAATGTTAAATGTAATCTGACAGTGGAAACAGGATATTCTAAAGATTTCTTATGTAACAAATCTTGCGTTTTCCCGTTCACTGGTATTTAACACGAATATCCTACATTCATTAAGCTCCTAAAAACTTCTTCATGCCGAACAAATACTTCTGGCCACCGCTGGAGGCGATAGAGAGGTTAAACTCAGAAGCTTCAGAAATCACCAGCAGCGTTCGTAGCTTGCCTGGGATCAGGTAAGTTGATTGGTACTTTGGAGCATAATGCATGGATTTATGTGTTATTCTGGGCTATAAAACCTTAGGATGCTATAAAGGTCAACACATATTATTTTGTAACTTTTTTGTCAAACGGTGAACAGGCATATAAATGCAGGGATTTGTGTGTTATTTTGAGCAATTAGTTTTTATGTCTCTGTGGATTAACTGATAATATCTTTTTGGAAAATATATCAAATAAATATAATTAGGGAATATATATTATCATATACCATCTTTTTTTAATATATACTTCATAGCATAATGCATGGTTTTATATGTTATTCTGAACTATAAAACCTTAGGAGGATATAATTTTGTTAATTTTAAGAAGTTTTAAACGTAATTAAAATAATGAATAATGGAATAAAGTATTGATTATAAATTGATTACTGCAAATTCTTGAGTAAAAATATGAAATCTCAAAATCTCAAAATTAACAACAAATTTCGGATTGGTTCTTTACACTAGTCTTGTTTCAGAAAGTAAACTAAATTTGGATATCCTGTCTGCGTCTATAGAATTTTGCTGCTTTGCTTAAAAAGGTTGGAGTTATTGCACACCACATGTATCACTAAAAACAAAAGTTTTGGTAATAATTAATAAATTCTCATTAATAGTTTATTTTCAAATTCTTATTGACCTATAAAAAATTGGAAATTTGGAATAAAATAAAAATTCTTCTTTATTGTAACGAAGAAGCAAAAAAGTAAACTAAACTAGATAACATAATGGTGTTTATACTGTTAACAGGTTGAATAAGGTTTCAACAGTGTTTATTATATTTAACTTAATCCAGTTCAACGCAAATAATATTTAAAATTGATATAATGTTGATATAGAACACACCTCGGTAAGGGAAGAGCATGGCTTAGACTGGCCATCATGCAGAAGAAATTGGCTGATTATTTCAAAATACTCATTGATAACAAAGAAATGTTAAGGTTGGTTTGAAAATGTTCGTGTTTTCGATAATAGATCTTTCAAAGCACCTATTCTACCTTTAAGTTTTTAACGACCTGTGGAATTTAAGGTTTTTCATTTTCTAACTTTAATCCTATAAAGGCCCCCCTCAGTACTGGGTGGATCTTGTACACATTTGTTTAAGGTTTTAATTTTGATTTAAAATTTTCTGCCAAATTTTTTATTGTGCTTAATGTAAGTTTTAAAAGCCAAAGCACTTTTTCCCCTTGTGCTATTCTTCTTTAATTGTAATAAAGACCAAAAATAAAACCAAACTAACCCCCCCCCCCCACGCAGTGACATTTTCTTTACATGTAATCAAGGAAAATAAAACCAAACTCACCCCCCCCCCACGCAGTGAATGGTACGATGAAGGTGCGTTGCTCATGAATGAGGAAGCCACAGTGCTTGCCGGACACCTTGTTGGGCTGAACTGCATCGACGCCCATCTTCTGTATGAAAGGGGACGACCTTGATAACCAGGCATGTTTCAGATTCTTTTGAATATGTAATTATGTATCCCAGTCTATTGAATATGTAATTATGTATCCAGTCTATTAAATGTGGAATTATGTATCCAGTCTATTGAATATGTAATTATGTATCCAGTCTATTGAATATGTAATTATGTATCCAGTCTATTGAATATGTAATTATGTATCCAGTCTATTGAATATGTAATTATGTATCCAGTCTATTGAATATGAAATTATGTAAATATTTTTATTTTAGCTCTGAAATCTTGCGCTATCCGAACAAATGAGCTTGTACATTTATAAGAAATATTTATTTCGCCATTACAACATCGTCTATAATTCACATAGAATCAGTATTTTTATATTTCAAACAACGATATATGCTTTGATTATCTTGCAATATCTACATTGTGCTTTCATCTCAGTTTTTGGTTCTGCAGTGAATTTCCAATTAGAATTCTAGATTTCATATTCTGTTAATATTTTATCTCGTATAGACATTTAACCCGTATAAGTTCATCTGCATGTGTTTAACCCCCATCGGTATAAACCACCAATCACCTCCCAAACCATACATGATTTAACCCCCCACACAATCCAACACAAACTCCCCCACATAAAAAATGACAATCGACTACAGCATCCACCCATGTTTATACCCCCATGGGCTACAAACTCACAAACAACCCCCCCCACCCACTTACAAACCCCACCTAAATTTACCTCCCACCCCCCCACGCAGGAAATGACGATCGACTACAGCATCCACCCATGTTTAAACCCCCATGGGCTACAAACTCACAAACAACCCCCCCACCCACTTACAAACCCCACTAATGTTTTAATTCACGCTCATATTTCACATCCAGTTATCCACCCATGTTTAAACCCCCATTACCCACAAACCCCCCCCCCCATGGCCCACAACCCCCACCCATTGTGTAATTCCCGCTCATATTTTACACTTTCCTAACAAGGAGATGGTAATCTAGTACAATTTTCACCCATGTTTAAACCCCATGACCCACAAACAACCCCCCACCCACTTACAAACCCCACTCATGTTTTAATTCGCGCTCATATTTTAACCCACATTTCCAATGCAGGACATGGTGATTGACCAAACAGTATTCACCCATGTTTAAACCCCCATTGGCTACACACCCACAAACAACCCCCCCATGACCCACAAACAACCCCCCACCCACCTACAAACCTCACCCATGTTTTAATTCCCGCTTATATTTTACAGTATGTTATCCACCCATATTTAAACCCCCATGGGCCACAAACCCCACCTAAATTTACCTCCCACCTTCCACGCAGGAAATGGTAATCGACTACAGTATCCACCCATGTTTTAACCCACACCCCCCACACAGGAGATGGTGATCGACTACAGCCTCTACATGAAGGATGGGAATCATGGGATTTTCATGGAGGAGGAGAATGGGGACGAGGATGAATCAGCGATGCAGAAGTTGGTCAACCAGAAGAATTACCTGGAGGAGAGGAACAGGTCGGTAACTTCAGTCTATTCACGTTCTCATTAAATTCTCTGATTCTGGAACAACCTGACCGTGTGTTTCTTTCTTACTGATTTGTAAAAATAAGTTATTTGCATTTATTTCTTTTAATTCGATTTCTTTTAATTTCTTTTTCCAATGGGCTAGTTAAAAATTTCCAGTTAGGATTCTCCATTAGAATTTTGTCATGTTTTAGCTTGTAAACACATTTTAACCCATATAAGTTCTCTCACATGTGTTTAAACCCCAATGATGTAGGCAAACGAATATAATCACGACAGAGGAACGGAAAAAAAGACGGCAAAACGAACAGTCCTTAAAACACGTCATTAAAAAAAATATAATTTAATAAATATAGCGGACGCGGCCGCCAAACCTAGACGAATAAAAACAATATTAAGCAAACAAAATTTAAATAAGACCAAACGATATAAAGCCCTCATCTGACTGTTGATTCCTCTCAGACACTTGGAAGACTCCTCGAATGATCTTCAGAAGAGAACCGATCAGCTGGAGGCGGAGAACAAGACGATGATGCAAGAGGTGGAAGCTCTCAAGATCCAGATGTCCGAGCTCAAAAACGAGCGCGAAAAAATGGTCAACGAGAAGAAGGACATGACGTTCACACACCAGAAGACACTAGAGGTGACGTGGACATGACATTCGTACCTTTTGGGTTTTGAGTAATTTTGAGCACTGTTGAAGTAATATTCAGATGAGTATTTTTGGTATTCTGGGTAGTTTCACTAAAAGTTATGAAACTGCAGAAATACAGGGATTTAAATGGATATCTACCCTCCACTTTTTCTTCCCTGGTGTAATATTTAACTTTTCGCAGCTATTTTCTATGACATGCATTGAAATCGGTTAGCTTTTAAAAACTGGTTGATCAATATTTAGTGTTTAATAACTTACAACAAATAAAAATTAATCAATATACAGCCCGATGACACATAATAGCTCCCTCTAACCAAGTAGGTAAACTGACAGATATCCTTGTTATATTAAAAAACATGGATATTAATCTTCCATGATTCCCAAAAATCAAAAATCTTTCAATCTTAGATCCGCGAAAAAGATCTCGATACTGAACGAGAGACGCTCAGGAAATCGAAAGCCGGGCTTGACGAGATGTACACGCAAATACAGAAGCAACTTAAGCATGAAACTCAGATGAGAATGGTGAGATAAACATTACTGAATGTCATCCATTGAAAGCCAGGGTTTACATAACATACATTGGGATTTGGGATATATATTAAATACAATCAAATAAATTGTGTTATGATTGACAGGGTGCAGATGATAAGAGTTGGATTAACACAGTTGTTTTTTTCTATTATTTGTTTTTAATGGACTTTACCTCATGCCCACCGGAGCTATTGCAGTGTGTTGTGTATTATTCACACATTCCTTTAATTAAGTTAAACCCATTAATCTGCTGGGTTCAGGCAATGTCCTTTAGTGCCTTGCCCAAGGACACAACCGACTAGCTAGCGACCAGTTTCGTACCTGTAACCCTTGAGCTGAAGGGCAATGCACTAAACCACCAAACAAATCTGTCGGAAAAACCATACAATCCAACCCCAAATTATTTCAGGAAGTGGAGAAAGAACTGGAGTTGCAGATGTCGATGAAGCATGAGTTGGAAGTTGCCATGAAACTACTGGAGAAGGACATCTACGACAAACAAGATGGTTTGGTCACATTACGTGAACAACTCGACAACGTAAAGGCGATCAACCTCGAGATTTACAAGAAGCTGCAGGTGGGTGGATGGAGGGTTCGGTGTGATTTTATGGCGGGGAATCAAGAGCGGAAAAATGGTCTAGGGCAGTGATTCTCAACTGGGAAGGAATTTTTAGGATTTCCGGGAAGAAATTTGTGCATTTTATACCAAGTGTTATATGACACTAGGGCGATTTTTTGAAATTTTAGATTGATGACATTTGTAATTATTATATGCCTATATGCGTAACACTGAAGTGGTTTAGCAGATATATTATGTAGTTCAAATAAATGCATCTTTAAATATATGTATTATCTTATTTCGTCTGGTAGTGACTTGAATTATGGGTACTTTATACAGAAGGGGAGGAATGAAAAGATTCAAAAAAAGCAAAGGGAGGCAAACAACAAAAAAGGTTGTGAACCACTGGGGAGGGTAAGGGGAGTCAAAATAGGATAATTTGTCCACTGTAAAACAATCACGTTCACTGTTTTCAACATCTTAACCACTATAAACTGCTAATTTACTAAGTTTAAACAACTTCTGCAAAGTGCCTTGGCCATGGTCACAAACGACTAGCAATCAGCTGATCTCGATCCTTGCACCCTTCAGCTGACAGTCCAACAATTTATTACTTCAGCTATACCGACCACACTTTACTGTAGACCCTAACATGTTTCATGTCTAAACTATTCAGTCGAAATCAATTGTTGAAGAGGATAAGAACAAAACAATTCTGTCGCTTGAAAATGAGACGAGATCGTTGGCTAAAAAAGTCTCAAAACTCCAACAGCAGTAAGTTGGCTTTTTTTCCATTACTTGGCTTCTCAATATCTTTAATAAGGAATTTTAATTTTTGATTTTAAATTCACAAAATTTTGTTTTCTGATAATCGTTGGAAATTTTTACAATGAACTAAAATATAATTTGAATAATTAAATTACTTAGAGTTAAATAACTATTTAATGGTTGTTTAATTTTTCATTAAATTATGATGGAGGAAATTTAACTTTCCAGAATTTAAAATCAATGGTAATTGTTTTAAAGGTATTAAATTTAATGAATTTCCTTAATACACTCATTTAACCAATTCTTTCATTACTTTTCCCCTTTCTTCTGTATTATTTTTATGTTTCTTTATTTTATTTTTTCTTTACAATGTTTTGTTCTCTCTTTCTTCTTTTTTTCTCTTATTTCTCTCAAAAACACAGTGTTGTGAAGAACCAGGCAAAAGTGGAGAAAAACAGAATTGATTTAGTTTGGATTTAATGTGGACTGTTTATTAATTATTTTGAGGGTTAAAAGTTGACCTATTTCTGGGTCAAAACACATGGGGTTAAATAGCTTCTCATAGGAAACCTCCCCAAAATAACAATAATGTTTTGTAACCCCTGCCAACTGTGATTTTTTTGTGAAAAATGCTTCAATCTTAGGATCTTGTGTTGTTTTGTGTAGTAAATAATATTGTTTTATTTGATGCCACGGCAAATTAATCTAAGGTGCAATTTACTCCTATTTATGTTTGAAAACCAACGCCTTCCCTGTATGCCAGGGAAAGTTAATAATTATCGCTAAAAATATTTAATTTTTTCAGTTAAAGCAATTTATCCAACCTTTATACCATACATGCGTACATTCAGCTACCACTACTGTCTAATCTTCTTTTTGTCGTTATTTATGATGAATGCTGTTTTGTTTTGATATTTTAACTTTACCTTTTTTATTCAAATTGACTTGGTGATTCTATGCTATTCCCTTTTTCCTGTCTTTATATCTTCGAGCATGCAATTTGTGCAAGAGATAATGTCTTGTTCCTGCCTGGTTGATCTAATAATACATTCTGCTCAGTATTTGTGTTTTTTCCACTGTTTAATATAGTTTCTTTGTTTTGCTTCTATAAAAAATGGCAATTGAAAGAAAACATACTTAAAATGTAGCAAAAGGCAAGGTAGATATGGTTACGGTTAAAGTTTAAGGTTTTGCATAGTTGCTGAATTTTGACGCCAAGGTATGACATACATAAGTAGGGCCAGGTCAGCGTTGACAAAAACTGAACCAGGAGTGTTAACTTAAAGTCCCGTTACTGCAACACATAGCTTTCACTATTGTTTTGAATAGTAAGTCTATCAGTTGGTTATGTAGTTTTTAAACACAAAATCAAGGCTAAAATTTACATGAATTTGTTTGGTTCTATTGAATCCTACATCGTTTTTGCATCCAAGACCAGTTTTAAAAGTGCACTGTACTCAATAATGTTACTTATAAATGCTGCAATGTTCTGCTGGAAGAGAAATAAACAAAAATGCTGTTAACTTAGCAGCAATAACACTGAGCCAGGCTTCATAATAAACCAAGGTATCCTTGCGCAAATAATCCATCTTTTAGAAAGACCAAAAAGTTAAAAGATGAGGTTAAATCACAGACACAATCAAAACTCTAGTTTTTTTTCAACATTTCTGTTTATTTTTCTTCACAACTCCCTAAGTTTTATCTACCTCACCCAAACATTCTTTTTCTGTTGATTTTGTTCGAGTTTTCTTCATTTTTCTTGCTCCTTACTATTCCCCGCCTCCCAGGTTGGAAGAAGAGGAGCGGAACACTCTCGTTGCACGGGAACAAGCAGGGAGGTACAACCAACAACTCGACGACATGGAAAATAAACGGTGAGAATGAGGAAGTTAGTTTTGTTGGTTTCAAATCACTGGACCTTGTTGTATTCTGATGTACAATATGGATAGGATAGGATATATTCATGTTTATCTCTTTAAATGGAAAACGCAAGGAGGTTAACACACGGGCAATCGTCAAATTACCTCGTGCCCACCATCGGGTTACTGGAGTTATTGCAGTGTGTTCTGTATGATTCTTATGTTGCTTCAATTTAGTAGAACCCATTAATCCGCTGGGTTCCGGCAATGTTCGTTAAGTGCCTTGCCCAAAGACACAACCGACTAGCTTGTGACCAGTTTTGAACCGGCAACCTTTTGATTGAAAGACGTCGCATTAATCCACCAGACTAATCAGTCGGAATATGAACAAAGTACACATGTCCAATTATAAGCTTACCACACATGCCTACTACTAATCTTTATTGGTGTAAATAATTGTACAAGAATTACAGTATCAAATGTTGTATCACACACGCCCCAAAAAAACTAATATTTTGCGTGGGATTAATACATTATAATACAATACCAAATGATGTTATTGCACATTTGCAATAAAAAATACTAACATTATATGACACAGTGTGTCTCAGTTTAAAAGTCAACTGGGATTGACTTTTAAACTAATTTTATTACATTTTTTAAACTGGCTGGTTTCGATCCATCAGCCTTTACATTGCCAGTCCGATGCGCTATGAGCTATCCAGCTGGACTTAAGGCAGGCTCCCCCTCAGTACTGGTCGTGCTTTACGGCACACTCTTCTTCAGGGCTTTATGTTGTTTGGTCTTAATTAAATTTTGATTGCTCAATATTGTTCTTTCGCTTAGATTTGGCGGCCACCTTTGCTATATTTATTTATTAAATATTATCCTTTTCCTTTTAAATGACGTGTTTTAACTCTATTTTGTTTTGCCGTATTTTCCTGTCCCTGTGTCATGATTTGATTCGTTTGCCATTTTTTAATACCGGGGAAAAAATGAATAAGCTAAAAAAACCTAAAAAAAATTGTTTTTTGTTCGCAGAATCGCACTGACCACGAACATCCAGGTGGAGCGAGAGTGGAGACAAAGCCTGGAATCCAAACTTGAGAAGATGGAGCAAGATAAAGTTCTCCTGGAGGAGCAGTTGTCGGTGATGAGTCAGCTGAGAGAGGAGTTGAGGCTGGTGACGATTGATCGGGATGATCTTCGGCAGTCGTGTATGGAGCAGGAGCACACCATCAATGATCTCGCTGGACATCTGGGAGAGTAAGAACCGATTTTCACATGTTGAAATATAGGATAGGATGTTCATGTTTATCCTTGTGAATGAGAAAACCTAGGGAGTTAACACACGGGCGATTGTCAGACCCCCCCAGCGCCCACCAGCAGGTTATGGGAGCGGGTACAGTGTGTTGTGTATGAATCACACGTTCCTTCAATTTAGTAGAACCCATGAATCCGCTCGGTTCAAGCAATGTCCGTTACTGCCTTGCCCAAGGACACAACAGATTAGCTATCGACCAGTTGTGAACCTGCAACGTTTCGGTTAAAAGGCGTCGAACTAAACCGCCGAACTAAACGGTCAAATATTTTTTAATATTCCGGTTGGAAATTCATAATTTAAAGTGCTTTTAGTTGAATTCATTTTTTTCGCTTCTTTATTACATTACAAAAAGTATGGCACAATTATTTTAAGCTAAGGAGACACGATAAAATGGCAAAACTACAGTAGTTAAAACATGTTAGTGAATACACATGGTACGATAAAGAGAAAAAATGGACATGGCTGAATGGCTGATATGAACAACCAACCAGGATATAGCATACACTAGTAGGGATGGGTGTGTAGTAATACAAGGGACCTGGAATGTAGGGCTTAATGCCCGTTACTTCAAGAATATGGCATCCTCACAGCGCAGTTTCTAATTATTGGAAGATGTTTAATTACACACTCTTCAAGATCAAAACACTTTAAATTGATTCTCATAGAAGACCTCCCTAAAATAACAACGTTTTGCATCCCTCTAACTGTGATTTTCATGTGAAATTCTTCAATATTAAACCATGTGTTGTTTCCTGTAGTAAATAATGTTGGGGTTATATTAAATGACACAGCAACTATTTTTAACTTGCGTTTGTGTTTTTTTCCTTTTGTTTCTGTGGTTCAATTTAACCACTTTATTATTTAGGTCGAAACAAGTTTTGGGCGACTTGAAAGAAGTTCACAAGACAATGACATCAAGTCAGTGGGAGAGTGACAAGCAAGCATCCACCTGTGCTCAGTGCGAAAAACCATTCAATTTGGCTCGGAGAAAGGTAGTTGATGGCTGTCTTGCTGATTACATAATAGACCTTTTAAGTTAATGTTGTTTACTTTTTTAATAAAAATAATGTCTTGCTGATTACATAATAGACCTTTTAAGTTAATGTTGTTTACTTTTTTAATAAAAATAATAGTATTTCAATGTTTATTGTAGGGTTAATGGGGTCACATAGTGGGGATCTGTGATGTTTAACTTTAAATGTGTTAAACCCACTTGAATCCTTAAAGATCTATGTTCGTGAAATACCATGCTTAAAGTGCTCTAAAGATTGTCTGAAAACGTTTAGAAACAACACAGCACTGATATCTTATTATGGTGGATCTAACTTGTGTGGATTGTTGACTGAGATTTGGTCAACGAGGATATTTTTATGGTTGGAGCATCGACTTTCAGTTGATTGTTAAATCGAAACCAGTCGCTTACTTGGTCGGTTGGGTCCACCTGGCACTGCTGTTACCCATGCATTAATGGGTTAAACTAAAACAGAAACATCATTCATATATAACACACTGTAGCCTGAAAATCCGTTTTCCCATTCACGTTAATAAAACTTGTATTTTCTAATTTCCAGCATCACTGTCGAAACTGTGGTCAGATCTACTGCAACTCGTGCAGTGACAACACAATGCCCCTTGCCTCCTCGGCCAAGCCGGTCCGTGTGTGCGACACGTGTCATACGACCCTACTTCAGCGCTTTTCCGCCGGCAGTTTAACATCATGAGTGACTTTGAGAGATTTATACCTTTTGTCAGGGAGCAAAATAATTGAATTATCCGTATAAATATCTAGTCAAATGAAAAGTACAAAAACTCGTAGTTTAATAATGACAAAAACTCATTTTTTGCTGTTCATAATTTATCTTTTGATTTGTCAAAAAACTATAAACTGAAAAAATGTTTGCTTCAAATTTCTGATAGTATAT
>CH002597.1:1070243-1086759 GCA_000149265.1 Ciona savignyi
CGGATGGCATATTTAACCCTGTTGTGTTGTGAATGGGTTTCTTCAGTATCTGCAAAAGTTTCAGTTGTATCCTGGTGATATGAAAAGACTTAATTATTTAAACATTAAATGTATTTCGGTAACACTGGTGCCTAAGCAGGGCCGGATTTTTGGAACAAATTATAGTTATTTTTATCTTAATTAAAAAGGTTAGTCTATTTATTTATTTTTTGCTATGGTAATAAATAGCAGCAACTAAAACAAGAACAGGAAAAGACGGAAAAGCGTACAGTTGTTAAAAATGTCATTGAAAAATAGTATATAAATATTAAATATGTGTACATGACCACAAAACATAAGCAAGATTGCAATAATTTCATCAAAATTATTGAAATCAAACGAAAAATTTTATTTTATTAAAAAAAATATTATATTTTATAAAAATAAATATAATAAATTTTTTTTATTTTATAAAAATAAAAAAAATAAAATTTATATTTTATGAAAACAAAGATAATTAAATTTCTATTTTATGAAAATAAAAATAATTAAATTTCTATTTTATAAAAATAAAATTAATAAAATTGGTAGTTTAGAAAAATAAAAATAATAAATTTCTATTTTAGAAAAATAAAATTAATAAAATTTCTATTTTAGAAAAGATCAAAGAAGTCTTGACTCTGGATGCGGAAATCAAGAAATTGTCGGATTCACTTTACAAGAAGAAGTCGTTGTTAGTGATGGGGAGAGGTTTTAACTTCGCTACGTGTTTGGAAGGAGCTTTGGTGAGTGTTTCTAATCTGTTTAATCATAAACATACAACGTATTTGTGAAAATATGGAATTAAACAACAACCAGTTAATAATGCACGTTTCCAGACGGTTTAGTAACTTTTCGCTATCTGTCATCATTGCATACATGGTAACATATGTAGAATTACACAAAATTTGACCGTTGTTTCATTTACATGCTTACTTTAGTTTAAATTTATTTTCACTCCTTTATTACATTAAAAAAGAATCGCACAGTTATGGAAAACAGAAAAAATCAAAATATGTCAGTAAATACCCATGGTATAATGGGGAAAAAGTGACATTTCCCATAAAAAGGCCAATTCCGCATTTCCAAAGTTTGAAACTCAACGGCATCAGAAATTTATTTCTACCCTCCAGAGCAACCCACAGTTATATCTCTTACCATTTTACAAATATAACAAATATCAGATTTTAACTCCAACCAAAAGTCCCATCATTCCAATCCTTGTTTCCACTGCAGAAAATCAAGGAAATCACGTACATGCACAGTGAAGGTATATTGGCTGGTGAGCTTAAACATGGTCCCCTTGCACTGGTGGATGTCGACATGCCGATACTCATGATTGTGTCCAAGGACAACGTGTACACCAAAGTACAGAACGCACTGCAGCAAGTGGTGGCTCGACATGTAAGTTTATTGGCTTGTTTCGTTTGTGTGTAGAATGTTTCTTTTATTGGCGTCAGTGGGGTAATTTCATTTGCGGTGTTAAAGTTATATTGATTAAAAATAGATTTGTGTCTATTTAGATATTTTTAATAAAGTTTTTGACTTTTTTAAATTGAAGCAGTTTGGATCTCTCATAAATTAACTCCTTACTTTCATACAATGAACTGGCTTTTTGAATACACAAGTTATCTCATTTGAAGTGCGAACTGTTAGCCAAAAGGTGGCAGGATCAAAACCAGCCGCTTGTTAGTTGGTTGTATCCTTTTAGTGCTTATCACAGTTGACTAAACCCAGTTGGTTAAACAAAAAGTGTAGCAAATTCTACATCATATTCATCACACTACAATGCCTCTGGTTACCAGACCATGGGCACAAGATAATCTAGAATTGCAAATTTTGTGTAATAGGATAGGATAGGATAGGATGTTCATGTTTATCCCTGTGAATGGGAAAACCAAGGCGGTTAACAGACGGGCAATCGTCAGATTATTAATTGTCAGGTTACCAGAGCGATTGTTAGTGTGTTGTGTATGATAGACACGTTCCTTCAATTTGGTAGAACCCATGTAATAATCTTATGGTTTCTTTTCCCATCACATATAGATTTCCTGTCCTTCCAAAAACATAGAATTAATTATCCTGACAAATTCTTCATTTATAATCAAACTCCTCCCAACATCCCAACATCCAGGGTCGTCCGATCATCATCTGCGAGAACGATGATGAAGAGAGCGTGAAGTACGCCTCCCACATCCTCAAGGTCCCACACACTGTGGATTGCCTGCAAGGGATCCTCACTGTCATCCCACTTCAGCTACTCTCCTTCCACATCGCTCAGCTGAAAGGACTTGACGTAAGTGACTTATACTTTTGTGCGTGTCCGTGCGTTGCCGTGCGCCTTCGTGCGTCTCCGTGCGTCTTCGTATGTCTCCTTGCGTCTTCGTGCGTCTCTGTGTTTTCGTGCGTTTTTTCGTCGATGTCTTTATAGATTGTCTAATTCACGCGCGTTGGTTTAATGAGACTTATCCTGAACCCAGTAGATAATAATTTAAATAAAATCTGTATCAATATCTCACACACACTGCAATAGGACTGGTGACAGCAATAGGTAATGTCGCATTTCCCACCAAATTTGCAATGTAAAATGTATTTTAAAGGGGGTAATTTTCCCCTAAATTTCAACGTTTAATTGTCAATCAATCACACAGGTTGACTTCCCTCGGAATCTTGCAAAGTCTGTCACCGTTGAGTGAACCAACGAACCCCTTCCAAACACTTCACCAGAAAATAAGAATCTGAAATTTTATTCCCCACCCCTACATCCCCATACATGTTGTTCAATGTAACCGGCCAACTTAAGTGTCTCTTGTACCTGCTTTCGCCGAATTCCGTGGGAAAGTTATTTTAAACATGGACTATATCTTTGTTGCACTATTTCCCTCGCGCTTTCGTATTTTAAACTCGTTATATATCCCTGCTTTATACAGTTGGTCGTTTCAATGTATTGGATTAGAAGTTATTCCCTATTCTTTGCCCGGCCGCACTTACTGCACTTAACTGATGCCCTAATTTAACACTAATTTAGGCCTAGTTTTTAATTTAGATTATCTATATAGATTTATTTACTTATACAGTAAACTGTCTAAGGGCGCCATGTACTAGCAGTTGTGCATACTTGTACGTTATTAAACCTTCACAAGTGCTCTTCAACAGTATAGCGTGTAAGTGATACTAACCGTATTAACAATTTAATGTACAGTCAACAGAAATGAAGTGATAACCTTGTATGCAGTAACTGTGTCATTTTAAGCTTAAGAAGCGGTACAAATGCAATTTCCATGCTTTGGGTAAAACCATAACCCAGGCAGCATACTACTAACTTGGTATAGCCCCTATAACCCAATTATTTAAGGCTTTACTGCTTCGTTCATTTATATTGGATCGTTAACCAAAATGTAGCACCGTTGTTTAAAGTTTGTTTTTAAATATAACCTATATTTACTCATAGTAATATTAACTAGTTTTTTAGCTTCTACAAAATATACGACCCATACATACATAACTTGGTATGGTTTATTTAAAAGTTCATATTAATTGATGACAATCCTTTATTTTTTGAAAAAAACTATTCTATTAAACTAAATTTTAAGTGCCACTGTCACATTAGCGAAATTACAATCTATTTTTTTTTAAATCTATTTTTGCTGCACATTGTAAATATGGAATTGTCAAATGTTATTTTATATACGAAACCTTTGGTGGGCTTAATATACGACGAATATAATATATGTCATGAATGTAGATATTTTGTTTGGATTGAACGACATAGCGCAGACATTTGGAAGTGTTTTGGCATAAGGTGAATGTTTATCGACAGGAAAAAGTTAATTTGGACAACACTTAAGGTAGAAAGGAAGGATAGGATCGAATATTCGTGTTTATTCCCGTGAGTGGAAAAAACCAAGGGGGTTAACACACGTGCAATCGTCCGGCTACCTTGTGCCTGTCATATATGATCCTATAGGAAGAAAACTGCCTACTAAAAATATGGAAACTTATCCATACTTCCACCAACAACCTTAACCCGCACTGTAACCCAAATTCTAAAGTCTTAATCGTCGTTTTAGTCTGCAGTTTCCTCATTCCAGCTTTTTTACAGGGTTCAGTTTCGATCCTATAATAGGCAAGTCACTCAGTCCGTTTTTTATATATGGAATTGGTATGTGAATCAGTCGCGGTAACCATTTGGCCACACGACCGTTAACATTAGGCCTACAGTTTTAGCCGCAAAAGGCGTACAATGAGTGGGAATTCATTAAAGAATGTCTGTTTGGTAAAACTGTATATTGTGCATGAAAGAAACTTTGAATTAATTTAGAATTCACCCATTAATAAAGCATCGTGACTTTCCTGTTATTTGCCTTTACCAAATACACACTCGGTTAGCTAGCGCCTGGTTTTAAACCCACCACCGTTCGCATGATAGCTGATGCACTAACCGGCAGGATAATGTTTTCCTTTCTGACACAGAAAATTTTTTATTTTGTCAATAGATAATAGGGTTCGTTCGACCGAATGGTTAATGTGATCGATGCATATGCAAAATGTATACAAAAAACAGTATTGATGACAGGACCGTTACGTGTTCGAAACTTAGCCCCCGTTAAAAAGACGAGTTTTAAATTTATTTGTATTTGCTTTATTTAAGGCAATAATTTAAAGAACTCTTAAAAGTTTTGAAATCCTATGAAATGAAAAAAAAACACATTACAATAAATAGCACTGGTAACCTGATAGCGAGATAATCTGACACCCTTTTCGGTTTCCATTCCCAGAAATAAAATAAAACATCGTGTAGCTCATATATATAGGCAATAAATTTGTACAACATATTGGTGTTTTATTTCCGTGAATGGGAAAATGAAAATGGGAGGTATCACACGGGAAATCGCAAATACACAAGCACCTACGTATATTCACATTGACGGTGACAAAACGTGAATATCTAAAATTATATTCCTTTAGTCAAACCAAATCGTTGCGCTAACCCAGCGCGCAAAAGGTCTACTGCACCAATACTTTAAGCTGAGCATAAATTTGTGCACGCCGTAAATTTCCTGCTATTATGATATGCAGTGCATGCTGAGTGATCGGCGTTTCCTTAGACTTATGACTTACGTACATGCGAATAGTTTATTGGCCCAGCAATTTAGGCAAGCATGTCTAGTAGATGTTTATTCGTTTCATACTTGTAGCTTATATAGGCACGGATTAGGCGTTGTTATGTTGAGTATAGGACCACTGTATAAACTTCCGACCTACACGTACTGTATCGGAAACAGGAGTGCTATATAAATCAGCCATATGCTTCATAATAACGTTATATAGAGCTATATTGCTTTGTGTGATAACCTACACATTGCCGAAGTTAGCAATTGGATGAGGCCTTAAGAACATATGGCTACGGCTTTAGAATTCAGCATATGGTGAACATTATTATTATTTTTCACCGGTCGAGGCTTTGCACACCTGACTTATTAAAATTTTGTGGTTAGCTTAATAAGGCCTAGGGTTGGAGTTAGCGTTGTTTCCTAGGTTGAGAATAGTGTTAGGGGCACGGTTAGAATTATTTTTTTTAGTTTCAGTGAGCAGTTAACTCCTTTTCTTTTAGTGTCAGCCGTCCGAGCAACAGGTAGGTCTATATGTTGCAATCGATTTAATGATTTTAAATAACCATTTAAAAAACGTCGAGCAGGCAATAGAACCAGGCGCAAGTATCGTATCTACACATATCCTTATACATTTGTATTATTGCTGGGATCATACAAACCCACGGTCTCTGAATATGTCGCTTTTATTGTGTGAGTTAATCTCATGACCTGATTCGCATTGAATGAATGCGACCGCAAATGTGGCTGAAGCCGCGTACTATTGTAGCGATGGCATAGATCCGTGGTTGATAGTCCGGCCCACTTGTACTACTCTGTTAACAATCTTTATTTCTCGTCACTATAAAAAGGAATGTAAAATAAACCTTTTAGCTATGTTTAACGTATAAGAAAGAGGTCAAATGTTCATTTACTCAAACGTTGTATTTTTGTATTTTTTCCGTTTTTTTCCCGACCATTTTAACCAAATATTCGTGTCAATATTGTTTTAATAAAGAAATAGCAAAAAATAAACTAAAGGCAAAAAACAACAGAAATTACATCGATTGTAAAATGATAATAATAAGCAAACCCGGACGTACCGAAATATAACAGTTTTACAAATTAAAATATCACCCGCGAAAAAACTGACATTTCACCACTGTAAACGGCCACTACTGTATACTTCATATCGAGTCACACCATGACTGTTTTAAGATACTAAATTTCCTGCTGTTGTGGTATATTGGGCGGTTTTACCACAAATTAAAATCCAACAAGTCACTTGACTCGGCTTATTGCAATAATCAGCTTACCCCGTCGTATGAATTATACAAATCGGATCGTTTAATAAATATAGGCTATCGCGGGTTTCATTTAGACGTCAATAGCAGTAACTTAAATTTCCTTCGTTTATACTGAAGGTTAGGGCAAAAGCAGCTAATAAAATGCTACCAGTAAAAGAAGCAAGGCGAGTGTACTTTATAAGTTAATAAGGACAGTTCATTTTGGTTGTTAGAGGAAAATATTGCTGGATATTATATACAGGTTAGCGGTAGCGTTTCACATATAGAATTTTACATAAAAATATTGTTACATAAATTTTACATAAAGTGGCAGTCCTATTGTGGATTCAAAACTTAATTAGATAAAAAAAACATTGAGTAATAATCGAAATTTGCTTTACTTGGTCTGATGTTAAGTTAGCTTACGAAGTTATAACGTGCAACTGTGTCCTTCTATAGTTTAGTTTAGTTTAGTTTAGTTTTTCGCTCCTTCGTTACAGTAAGGAAGAATAAAACAAATATTTTACATTGAGGAGACAGGATAAAACGGCAAAACTACAGTAGTTAAAACACGTCAGTGGATAAACACATTACAAATTAAGGGGGAAAAACGACGTGGCCGTTAAACCTTACATTAATACAAATAAGTTTCAACGAAACAAATTAAATCAAAATTAACTAATTGAATTTGGTGTTATTTAATACTTGAGTAAAAGTGCAAGCGCGACCCAGTACTGAGGGGGAGCCGGCTTTGGGATAAAGTGGAAAAAGAAAAAAACCCTAAAATGAAATTCCACCAGTGGTTAAAAAAACGTTTCAAAAAACACTTTCAGACATTAAATTATTTTGGTGCAAAAACAGTTATTGCACTATGTTTAATAAATGAAGCACTTTAAGTGCAGAACATTACTGCACTAGAATATATAAATAAACTAATTTGTGATAGTAATATGTATACAATATACATAAATATTTAAAACAAGACTGCAAAAATAAGAAAAAAGACAAACAGCAGCAAGCTTCCGCTTTTTGTGTGTAATTAATAAATAGTAAGTCGAAAACAGTTGAATGTGAAGTCTCCACAGTAATTGGGTAGCACTGCCAAATCTCAACTTTATTGGGGCATCATCGCAGAAAAGAGGATCGCAGCCACCGGCTTCTATAACTCTTTCCTACCTTATAACCCATAAGCACGTAATGCCAACCTATTTGCAATATTACACTGTGTATTAACAACAATCGGGGCGTGGGTGTATATTGGCAACAGGCGCACTGTTTTTGTTCCTTTGATTTATAAGCTTTAGGTTTAGGTAGTTCTGTACTTCCAAATGGAAATGCCTGCGTTTGACTGTTCATTCACAATTGCATTATTAGTCTCTGTGTATAATGTCTGCAAGGTGGAATGATTGTTACGATTGAAATGTTGCGAGACTATACAATTAATGGTAATCAGCTAAGAGCCAGTAAAGTAAATGCGTAAAATATGTCAATTCCAGGAATACTCTGTTTTATAAACAGGAAGCAATGACATGTTCTTAGCAATATCACAGTGTTATAGATAGGCAACATTACCTAATCTAGCTGAGATATATTAAAAAAGGTTAAGAATCTGTTTGACAGTGTGAAATATATGTAGTGAAAATTTATGCTAATATACCTTTTATTTTTTTAGATTTTATATTCAGGAATATATATATAAGCACAAATCAAATAAAAGATTTGTCGTTATATTACTACCGAGATTTGTGCTTAAACAGCTAACTTCTTAATTTCAGGTGTCTAAAGCCATTTTTGTCAGTATATTGAAACTGATTTACCAGCCATGACGAACTTGTATGGTTCACAAACTCACTACCTCCTTTTTATATCAATATGGATGACCGAATTTCTTCAGCAAGTTTATGTAAGTAGCATTGTAAAAACAGAAAGCGTTTTTGAAGAAAAAACAACAGCATTATGCTTATAATGTGGTCGAACATTTCTCTAAATGTGATTTAAATCTGCCACTTCAATATTTCAAACTACATATTATAAGTTAACTTAAAGTAGTATTGTATTAATGGTATTATTTAAAAATAACCTGCGAGCTAGTATCTGGCGTGCTACGGAAACTGGTCGCCAGCTAGTCGGTTGTGATTTTGGGCAATGCACGGCTTGAGCCCAGTGGATTAACGGGTTCTACTAAATTGAAAAAAACGTGTGAATCATACACAACATATTGGAATAACTACGGTAACCCGACGGTGGGCGTGAGGTGATCTGACGATTGCCCGTGTGTTAACGCACGTTTCGTTTTACCATTTAGGCATTTTACATAATAACCCTAGGTTTAGCCATTCGGGATATTCTCCTCAGTTTTACCATAGAAATTTCTCGAAATGATAAATTAACGGAAGTAAGATAATCCATTACGTTATCTCTCGCTTGACATGGATTTCCAGTGTACACAGTATAGCGGGCGGCTCGGAAAACCTTTTAGCTGCTTGTTTTGTTGCACATACTTCGTTATCATTATGATTTGCAATGCTTTACAGTGCGATGTAATCTGTGACAGTGGATTTGGACCCATCAGGTATTGCTATGGTAAGTTTGCTATTAAATTAATGTTTAAAAAATATTAACATTGTAAATTATACTGCAAGACTTAATAGATTTTTAGATTATTACCTAATAACGCCCAGTCTAATTCTAAAACTTAATTATGATAGGAATAGAGTTATTAGTCCATTTTGAAAAAAGGGACACATTGTTTTTGTATTTTTTTAAATTTTTTTCCTCAAACGCCGTGGCAGCCATGTTGTGCAGCATCTTCATAATTTAGTCTTCGAATCGGATTAAAACTTTATGAATTGTTAGATAATACGATCTTGATATGTAGAAACTTCAGTTTCGGGGTAAAAGCCCAGTAGAATTCCCTGGCGAGTCGTCAAAAACAAAGTGGATTTATCCAGCATCGCGCTTGACAAGAAGTTCCAATTTAGATCACATTTGGTGGAATATTGGTCCGTAAACCAATATTGTTTAAGAAATTTCCAAAGAGTTCAAGATTTGTCTTTTAACCCTGAGTGTGTCAAGCACACAATTTCGTCCGGACATCCCACAGAGAAATATATATAATTGGACTTAAACTTCAAGAATTGTTAAATAAAATATTATAGTTTAACCTATTAATTCACTGACACTTAGCAACGTCTCCTAAGCATTGAATAAAACTTATTATTTATCGCCTGGTTTTGATCCCACCACCATCCGGTTGAAGGTGCGATGTGCTATCAACCAGCTAACCATCCGAACACTGAGTACGGTCGTGTGGCCGAATGGTTAATGCGACCGATACATATACCGAGTCAGATACAAATAAAAACGGTCATGTATTGCAGGTTTGACAGCTTATTGCTGCGGGGAACACCACGACAAATGTTGCTGGGAGAAGATCTACAAACTCTGGTGTAAGTCGTCAAACTTAATTAAACCGGGCGGGAGGGGGTACTAAGGAAAGAATATTGCTGTTTATACCAGCGATTGATAAAACGCAATGGGGAGTCTTTATACCGGTTATCCTTAAAATATCTCGCACCCACTGAGCTATTCCCGTGTGTTATGTATGAATAACATGTTTCCTTTAATTTTGCTAGAACTTATTAATAAACTGTTTTTTCGTCGATCGCGTTGGCAGGGGTGTTTTGTCCGTTCACAAAGTTATTATATCGGATTAGATCAGATTGGTATATAACAGAACCTATATATGTCAAATTCCAATATTTATCGTTAGAGGAATTTTTCATCTAAAAGTTTCTGAGATCCCAACCAGTCTTTAGATCGTTTAAGTGTGTAATTGGTTAAGGCAAACGGAGATCGTTTGAATTCAGTGGATTAATGGGTTCCATTAAAACTAAAGAAACCTTTTGATTTTTTGCGACACACTTTAATAGCTCCATAATCTTGCAATGGACCGAAGGCAAACCTAGGATTACACTGATGTGATAACTCTCGCGGCGCTTTCTACCTGGTGGGCACGAGGTTAATCATAAATATTCTTCCTATCTTAGTATGTGTGTGTAGCCGAATGGTTAACGCTACCGATAAATATATCAATTCTACACCAAACTGTTCCTTTTTAACTACCACATCAAGTGGTCCCAACCTAGCTTGGTAAAAAATATTCTTTCTTATTTTTTTTTGCTTCTTTCCATTACAAAGATTATATATTTTCAGGGTTCTGGGTCGTAGCATTCGTTGTGATATCGGGCATATTCGCTTGTTGCGGCTACTACTGCACTAATAACCGACACGACTACGAACCGGAAGATTCCAGTTTTAGCTGGTTTCGTCGGTTCCGTCGCACGTCATCAACGCCATACATGCGGCATGGTGAAGCCGAGGACGAATGGAAGGTAAACCTGGTTTGTAGTGTTGTTAAGACGTAGCGATTGATTAGCTTGGTCGGTTAGTGCGTCGCTTTTCAGTCGAAGGGCTGCAGGGTCGTTAGCTCGTTGGTTCTGTCCTTGGACAAGGCACTTAACGGACATTGCCTGAACCCAGCGAATAAATTTGTAAAACCTGGTTAATAATAGTTCGTTGTTGTGTAGTAGTGATTACGACGTAGGCCTACTAACCGTGCTTCTTCAACTGCTACTCGCACTACCAGTCAGTTGGTTCTTGGTACAAACACTCCCACATACGTAAAACCCGTTTTCAGTAGCAACATATAAAACTAGTTCTTGCCGTTGATGATAAAAACTAGTTCATAGTAATTTGTTGTGTAGTTATGGTTACGACGAACTAACTGTGCATTTTTTTGCTATTCGCACTGTCAGTCAGGACGTTTCTTAACTGAAAATTCGTTTTTAATCGCAGCAATAACAAATAATATAGCCCAACCCGTGTAGCAGACACGAAAACCGGATTGTCGAACACGGAATTTAACAAGCACAACGTTTCACTAGTTTAACTTGTCTCATTACCATATTCATTTATATCCTCGTTGTGTAAGAAGCTTTACCACATGGCCATCGTCATATTACCCACCTAAGCTATTTTAGTATGTTGTATAATATTGAGATTTCTATCGTTTTGCTTCAACCCATTGATCCACTGAATCTAGAGGTTGGTTTTAATTCCACAGCCTTTGGGTTAAGCCAGTAATTCATGAGATGATCAAAAACAACACTATATTACATGCTAATTGCTCCAGTAACGCGATGAAAATGTCGTCCAGTATCGGTAAAAAAACGTGTTACCCTCATTTTAACACCCGTACGTCTTTCTTCCTAAGTGGCCATTTGTTTGGAGTAGCTTATTGGAGTAGCCTATAATCTGTAGTACTTATTTACCAATTAAAACACTTTACAGCCATACCAGCAGAGAGTTTCGCTTCCTCCCTACACCCCCCCAGATACCGTCGAAGCCACCAGTTCTTCCATTGATCCGAACCCCCCTCAAAATCTACCTTACTTGGTAATTTGTTTGTTTTCTGATTAGTGGTTCTCTAGCCAGATTTATCGGGTTAATACTAAAAGACAGAAATATGAAATGACAGAAATTAAATGCCAAGTATTAAGGAACAAAATATTTATTACCGTAGTTTTAAACTCAGGACAGTTACCGTGGGGTTAGGAACTAGTGTGAAAAACGTTGACAAAATTTCCCCCTATCAACCGTTTTGTCTGGGTGTTTTTTTTGAGAGTTAAGCCTACAAAGATTTTGTAGATCAGTTATATCCATTGGGCACTACTACCTGTAATTATTGTAGTTTTACTCTATGTTTTTGCTTTACATTTATCAAATCGTCGATTAACCACAGTATGTGAGAGAGGTATCCTTGGTTATATGGCTTACCCTTACACGTTACAGTTATCGGGCACCGCCGTATGGTCACCTACTACGCAGTCATAGTAAAGTCATCATCATACCGCTTTAAAGGCTTTTATTTCTACTTCGCTAGGCGCGGCGGCTACTTACTTTTCACGTAACCCGACTGGGATCTGAAAAAAACGACCGGTTTTCTTTATATGTAGCTGCCACCCGCAACTATTCCGTGGTTTCGGGCACCCAACCGAGCGCAACATTAGTTTTTGATGTGCTGACTCTGATTTTTCGGTTCATTATAAAGTTCTAGAACGACTTCTCTCCTTGTATCAAAAATACTTCCCTGTATCACAGTCAATATGGAATAATTTTTTTTCGAAATTTGATCTTTTTCGTCGCTTGACATTTACTGTCGCCACGGCGACTTTATCTACTTTCACATTTTCGTTTGAGTGGTTTGACCTGCGCCGTCGTCTTCATCAACCCACTACCCAGCATTAGCATGCACAGTTCTTCAAATTGCTACGTAGTATAGTATATTGGTAATACAATCTGGTTCCTTAATAGGCAGCAACGAAGCAACGGGAACAAAAGATTAGCACGTGTCAGTTCTTCTTCCGGTTGTTGTAGAGTTATCGAAACTGGTCGCAATCCAGTCGGCAGTGTCCAAACAACACAGTAACACAGCGGATGGGCGCGAGGAATTTGAACGCGTTTTCCCGTTATCCCAAATTTCTTGGAAGGAATTAACAGTCAATAGCTTTCCGTCTAAAATGAATGGACGATTGGAATTTGGGTAAGGAGGATCGGTGCAGTTGTCAAGCCCAACTTCAAAGTTGCAAAAGCTTCCTGGCACTCTGTTGCACTGGTGAGCTACGAACAACACCTACAAAACGACTAATAATAATCAATAAACTTAAAATAACCTTTTAAAGACACTTATAAAACAAATAGTGTTGAGCGGCAAAATCTTTATTAAACGCCCTATGGAAAGACTTCTTACACAAATCAAAAAACACACAGTTGAAAAGACATCATATTTTGGAACAACTAATAAGCATGATTGCAAGTAGGAGCACGTGGAACGTAACAATAATCATTGTCAATGCGCGGGAAATAAACTTGTGACCACAAACAATAAAACTTAACGCAGTTAAAATTAACTTAAAGCGGCGATTAATTAAAATAGTGATGTGTATACAATGGTATTTAAAATAAATCATGCGGTCCACGCATTAGCCTTGTTGATATATTCGTCACATTATGATATCATGTACGAGTCACATTGACCGTACCTATTCATCTGCTAATTTTTGTCCGTCTGATTAGATAGTACCGGTATATCCAAAACAGTTTGTATGTTAGTACATGGGCCAGTAATACATATTTTATTTAACCCTTGTATCCGCAATGGGTTAAAGCAACTTCCGTTTAGTGGCTTTCTAAAGGACACAATAAATTATAAATCTGACCTGTTTCAATGCCTCAATCGTTTATGTGGTTATTCGACCGTTAACGTATAAGCTAACTAACCGGACATGAGATCTTATATTTGTAATATTGCAGGAACCCCCACCCCCCCCCATATAGCGTGAGTGTGACGCGTCCGCAGCCTGCCGCGAGAGAGACGCAATCCTTGCTACCGAGTGCACCAGCAGAAGCAGCAGCCTCGTCATCACAAACTTACCAGCAACCAGCAGCCTCGTCATCAGAATCCTACCAGCAACCAGCAGCCTCGTCATCACAAACTTACCAGCAACCAGCAGCCTCGTCATCACAATCCTACCAGCAACAAACCACCCGCTGAAACCACCCACATTCATTTTGATCTTCTTCACTCATTTTCAAAATGATTTTCTAGGACAGGACTTCATTTTGATTTTATTTTAAATGTCAATATACTTAGAAACCGCCTTTTTTGCTCCTAATATACAAAAAGTGAACTGGAGTTACCCACGGTGCTCTAACAAGTCGTTATAGGAGTTTTTTTTAATGTGCAATCTTTCGTTGTTTTTTTAGAGTATTAAGTTATTTTTGCAAGACTGCAAATTATATATGTTTCGTTTAGTCTATACATTTTGTTGTACATTTGAAGGAGACATTTTACCACTATATTTTAGGCTGCAAATATAAAATGTTTTAAATATTTTTTGCTGTCTGTTGTTTCAGTTATTTTTACTAATTCTCGGAAATTTTCATGGATTTATCCGTCTTTAGAAAACCAAACGGTGGGCATCACAGATAGCCTATCCACATGAATACGTACACGATTCTAAAAACGGCTTTCTGATTGAAATACGCTCGTCCACGTTCAATATATTCGTTATATTTCGTTTTAAATACACGAAAATTCGATTGATATAATAGGAAATCTTGATCATTAACTAAGAGAAATAAATATTCCTTAAAAACTATTGGAACTTATTACTATAAGACGTGTTTAAGTGCAATTACAGGATTACGGCTCACAGGCCAAGAAAACATTGCGCATTGGTTTGACCAACTCGACCGTACTCTTCGGTGCAGGGTACTTCGGCATTCACGATTGGTGTTTTCACCCACAGGATAAAACAGTTGGGATTTAAAACGGGATCACTAGACAACGCGTTGTCGAGTTGTAGCGCTATTTCATGGTTCAAACGCTTTCATGTAGAAAATCAATCCCATAGGCACATGACGGAAAGAATTAAAAACAAGACGTTCAAAGCTCACATGTGGTGACCCCAACCTGACGCAACAGCGTTCTATGAACGGTAAACCGCAAGTCTGCAGGCAATGTTGGCACGACAAACCGGGCATTTTTCGAGCTTCAACGCACAATGGTTACAAGTACATAGGTGTTTGCACGGTTGGAACACTATCGCCGCCTCGCCAGACAAGCACACTTTGCAGTTTTGTCGGTCTTGAAGATGCCTGATAGTTTTACGAGCTGAGTTCAGTTCATTCATCGTGTTTGTATCTGTCAATAGATCATATTTATTCAAGGGATATCTTGTGTAAAGGTTGTTGCAATTGTTTGGTGCCCACTGAGTTTTAATTCACACAAACTTTAACCCACAAGTTTTTCAACCTACACGAGTATTAACCTACACAAGTTCTAACCCAAACAAACTATACCCTACACAAACTTAAGCCACAAACAAACTTTACCCCACACAAATTTAACCCAAGCAAGTTTTAATTATTGTGGGTGTCAACTAATGGGTTAAAAACCCAACGGAATGGGTTAAACATTTTGCATGGTTGACAACAAAAATATTTTGTTACTATTTTTCTTAGAAAAAAAATCGTATTTTCTCTAAAATTATACAAAAACTGACCACTTGTTATGGTAGAAATCACATTGTTATCGCATGTGATTCCATTCCAAGTTTCAGCGATACGGGCATCAGGGTAGCATCGGTTCCAAATCGAATCTGGAGGACTAGGAGCGAACATATCAACACCCGGCGGGCCTTCGACACTTGGCGGGCCCATGACTTGCTCATTTTCCAGCAGCGCGTTGATCAACCCCTCTGTTGTTTGGTAGTAGCAACCAGTTGATTCGATGAGCCTGTCAACAGAAGTTTAAACTGCAACATGGTGGGACAGAAAATGGATGGTTTGAAGGACCATGCAGTAATTTTTAAAACCAGAACTGTCTGATGGTTGAATAACTTGTAATGGTGTTTTATAACAATACTATATAAAAAATAAAAACAAAAACAACAGTTGCCCAGAGTGAAGTCTTTTTTTTTGGTTTTCAACTTTTATAGAAGGTCCTGTGTATTTTGTGGTGCTTTATCATGAAAACAAAAATAAACTAAACTAACAAGTATAAAGAGAATTAGAAACATAGCAAGGTCATCAAAGTTTAGATTATGAGCTTGATCTATCAATATTAATACAATTGGAGTTTAGCAAGTGTCGGTAATGGCTAAGTAATAAAAAATTAAATTAAGATCAATAATATTTTTATCCCCTTTTTTAAGGTAAACAGAGTTATCATAGGGTGTTAAATACGATTGAGACATTGCTACTAATTTTGTTTAACCCATTGGGTGCGACAATGTCAGCTAAGTGTTTAGCACCTATGACAAACCGACAATTCAGCAGCTGGTTTCAAACCCACCACCTTTAGTTGATGGGTCTCACTTGTTGAGAATGAGCCAACCAGCAATAGTTTGTGATCCCACATCACTCTTGTGAAAATTGAAAACGCAAAATAGTAATTTATGGTCAATTAAACAAGTTAGTGTTGTTCACAAATGTTAATGCTTTTCAGCATAATGATCTTTATTTTAAAACAATACGCATTTTGCGAAAATAAGTTCC
>CH002597.1:1098451-1131271 GCA_000149265.1 Ciona savignyi
AATTCTAATACTTTATTTTTATTTTAGTCTATTTGTGTTAATTTAGCACTCGATTAAAAAATAAAAGGTAAAAATCACAACATAAAGTAACTCCAAAATGTAAACATTTTAAGATAAAAAACAGTTCATTATATATCTTAAGAAAATATATCCTAATTTTAAAAATACTATATTGAAATCATAAAAAAGAGTAACCATGATATGAGGGTTACAAAATGCCACTGTCCTTTATCTGTCATTTAAAATTGTAGGGGTTGGTCAAGGGAAATTGTAACAACACACTAGATTAATATGGATTGTTCTTACAATAAAACACACAACACAATAGCGTTTGAAATCATACAGGGAGTATCCTATATAATGGCTATCGTTTCACTGAAACTAAAAACCATGCTGGTAAATCCAGACTGTCTTGTGATTGGAATTGTTATAAATATTTTGATAAAAAATTTATGAAAAATAATGTAGGCCTATCAACAGTATGTAAAAAGTATAACGTATATACCTATTCCTAACTGTAAAAGTGATAAATATATAACAATAACTGCTAAAAACAAGTATTTACAGGGTAAAAGTGAAGATATGTTAAAACACGCAGCACTGCGGCAGTACTTAATAATAACCACATTTTTAACATCAGTGTTTTGCTCTTAAAAACAAAAAAAGCTCTTAAAAACGGATGTTTCTGAAACAGTTTGGTTGATAGAACCATTCTAGAATTATTAATTTCGAATGGAAATTTAAATCTTGATTTTACAATGTTCATCCAGCAGGTATTATAAAACAGAGATCCCTACCATTCATATTTTCAGTGGATGTAGATATATCGACGAGCTGAGCTTCATTTAGACTGTGCAGTGAAGGGGAGGAATGTGGGGGCAGCACATTTCGCTCGGATATTGAGCTTTTCTGAGAAGACTGTGAACAGGAATAAATGATTGGGGAGCAATACTAAAAGAAGGGAAAAAGGGACAAAGGGAAACTGCTAACTAATTTTACGGAAACTAATTTAAACCCTCCCCGGAACACTAATCTCGACCACAAAATTAAATCTATCTCCAACCCCATGTTTAAAACTAACTACTCCAATGTCATAATCTTCATTTTAATGTGCGGTTTCCCTTCTTCCCTTCTTTTAGTTTTCTCCATGATTGGACGATGTGTTTATAAATGGCTTGTTTTGTAAAGAAGGTTAATATTAATGGTGATTTACAAAATTGGTTTAAAATGCAGAATCCAGTTTTTGATTTAAGCTTCACGTTATACCTGAGCAAGATAATGGCAGTAGGAATTGCTTATAGCATACTATGGCATTGTTAAATCCTGTGTAGTCAGAAAAAAACTATCAAAAATAAACTATGGTACTTTGGGAAGATCTAGAAAATTCATAAAATTTATGTCAATTTCCAAAATATCCAACACTTAACATTTTTTTTCTTTTTAATATTTTTTTAAGATTATAAATGCAAAATTTTAAGAGTACTTTAAATATCTTTTTCCAACAAAATAGTTAAGAAAATGTTAAACTTTTTTGGCAGTTAGCACAATATATATTAATTACAAATCTACAATACATGCAGAAAATTCATATGAAAATTTTAAAAGTGACCAGGCATTAATTTTGTTTTCCCAGGGAGGCAAAGATATGTCATTTTGTTAAAATATTCATCAAACTGTTATGGTTTGATAAATATTACTTCTACAATGCGAACTAAACAACGCTGCTACCTGAATTTTATTCCAGGACTATTTTAGAAGTAATTTTTAGTTTTTAGGTGTAATTTTAAATGAGTTTACAATTCCAGTACAGTCACAGTCTTAAGGACCAGGGTTACAATTTAAAAGACAGGAGACTATAGATGAAATTTGCACTCCTTATTTTCCTACTTTAGTCTATGAAAATGATTGCATTACTTACACTTGAGAGACTTTCAGAAAGAAAGCTCATATTTAAGTTGGGAATCGGAGAAATGGTGTTTACAGTGGTGGAAGAACCTGGCAAAATATGATACAATGGATGAAATAATATGGATTACATTACAAGTTAGGGGAGTGTGTTTTACATATACACCGACTGACAATACAGCTAGAATAGTAATATGAGTATGTTGTTATAAACGCATTAGTCATACACAATAGTACCGTTTGTAAGATGTGAAACAATCTAAGCCAGCCATGAAGGTAACGCAGATCATATCTACCCACACATATTTATGTACAATGTACGTAGGCCTAATAGATATACCAACAATTTCCCAAAATCTAGCTTAATGCATTATAAATATGTGCAAAAAAATATGTATCAAGAAAAATATACAAAAACATACCAGGTCGCATTGATAATGAGTTAAAGAAAGCACAGTTGGGTTTGTGCCATTTGTTATCCCCTTCCCGATCCCCTTGTTTCCAGTTTCGTACAGAATTTTGGCAGCTGACAAGGAAAAGATTTTAAAACAAATTAAATTTGCATTGCTGAATAACGGTACTGTGTGTTTCTGGTGTAGTTTATGAATCGAAACCAGTTGAATATATTGGGTTGCAAAAGCAACAAACTGTAATAAATGAAACTGCTAATTGAATAAGTGACACGTATTAGACTCCCATAAAAATGCACAAGAATTAGTCCATGCTAAATGTTTAATAATGGGTCCGTGTTATGCATATAAAATTAAAAATAAAACTTCTGCTCAGACAGTTAAAGTAGGCAGAATATAGATATATTCTGTTAAACTAGGCATAAAGAACTTAAATGTACAATTAATAGAGAACTTAAATGTACATTAAATACCTAAAACAAATCACATTATCTTCAAATCCAGTGTAATAAAATCCATATTTAGCGAGCTGTATGGGGTTGACGTGGGATGATGGAAACGTCTCCAGTGATTCTAGACGATTGTATTTGATCGAGTAATCTAAAAAAACATCAGTAAATGTAAATCATATTTATAACATGGTACCAGTAGTCTGATATACATTATATATGTAAATATATGCTAACTACATTATTAAAGTAGTTGAGGTCACTGACACACCTTCGGTAAAAAAAGATAACAAAATACTTTTTGTAAACCAAATACCAAGGGCAACAATAAAAGGAGGGAAAGAGGGAAGGAGGAAAACTGCTCACTAAAATTACAAAAAGTAATTTAAACCCTCCCCCTAAACACTAATTTTGCCTTAGAAATAATCCTAACTCCAACCCCATACTTAAAACTAACTCTAATGTTATAATCTTCATTTTAATGTGCAGTTTCCCTTCTTCCCGCTTTCCCTTTCTTTTAGTTTTTTCCAATACCAAACCAAATATCAAGTAAAAAATAAATCCACATAATTTTCATATTGGCAAAACAGACGAAATAATAAAACATGTGACTGCATTTACCTACGCCTGCCGAAGAACTTGTACATCCCTGAAACAATTCGTTTGTCGTCTCCTGCATATTGGAATGCAGAGATTCCAAAAATCCACGAGCCCCATAGGACTACAGGCTAGTCTTCTTCAAATTTTACCAGATGACTCAGATATGTTATGCTTACTGGTGCGGATACTTGCAATTTATACAAGGAATAAGTTTGATGAGCATGCAGTAGCCTAGTTTTTGGTATTTTACCTAACTTCAAACTCAAGTTACCGAAATAAAATGGGTAAAGGGGGAAGGCCGGTGGATAAATTACTACATTCAAACAAATTATCATTAGTTCCTTTTAGATGCAACTAGGGACAGAACGGTAGTCTGAATATTCTCTGCTGGGTGGCGCTATTTATTTTTTTAGAATTATCTGGGGAGTGACGATTTTCAAGTGTTAAGCGGCTTGAGCGTTACCTCTAAGTCTAAATACTCCGGATCGCTTGGACCGCTTGGATCGCATGGAGCGCTTGAATCGCTTGGAGCGCTTGAAACGCTTGGATCGCTTAATATACTTCGTAATTACAAAAGCCATGATATTAATGTTAGGGTTGGGGTTAAAGTTTGTTCTGGGTTGAGATTAGTGTTTGGGACAGGGTTAGAATTACTTTCCATAGCAATCTAAGTGATCCAGGCGCTCCAAGTGGTCCTGTAGTATTTAGAGGCACCCGCGACTGAGAGGTTGTATACTAGTTTTCGCACTTACTAATCGTATTCCTCGTTAGTAGTGGCAAGTATCCTGGCCTGTCACGCGGGAGACCACGGTTCGATTCCTCGACGGAGAGTATTTTTTCGGCTTTTTAATTTAACTCTTGTGTTTCTTAGTTATACACAAACTCATCATGACGAATTTGTCCAAGCATTGGCTAAAGTAATCTATCTTATAACATTAAAGCTTATTGCAGTTTTGTACCCAGCGGATCACTGGGTTCTACCAAATTGAAGGAACGTGTCTATCATATATTCAACACACTGCAATAGCTCCGGTAACCCGACGATGGGCGCGAGGTGATCTGACGATTGCCCGTGTGTTAACCCCCTTGGTTTTTCCATTCACAGAAATAAAAATAAATATCCTATCCTATTCTTTCGTATCCAAATCATACACAACACACTGCAATAGCTCTGGTTACCCGACAGTGGGCGCGAGGATTGCCCGTGTGTTAACCACCTCGGTTTTTCCATTCACGGGGATAAACAAGAATATCCTATCCTTATTTCGAGGCGACACGCCACTTTTTTTCGAAGCGAAACGTCATTTTTTGAGATAACGCGCCATTCGTTTTGAGACAAAACGTCACTTTTTTGGAGACGACGCGTCACTTTTCTCGGGTGCCTCTAAATATATACTACAGGATCGCTTGAAGCGCTTGGATCAATTGGACCACTTAGATTGCTATGGAAAGTAATTCTAATCCTGTCCCAAACACTAATCTTAACCCTAGAACTAACTTTAACCCCAATCCTAACATTAATATCATGGCTTTTGTAATTACGAAGTATAGTAAGCGATCCAAGCGATTCAAACGCTTCATGCGATCCAAGCGGCCCAAGCGATCCTGTAGTATTTAGACTTTTAGAGGTACCGCCTTTTCGGGGGGCGACACGCCACTTTTCTCAAGATGACACGCCATTTTTTACGATTCGACATGTCATTTTTTTAAAAGGCGACACGCCACTTTTTCCATCATGGGGGTATTTGCAGCATAAAATAAATTACTATAAAGCTGCAATATAAAATAACTAAATATAATACTGAACATTAAAACACAGTTAGTTTACTTTCGACAGTCGTTGTTTTACTAGTACAAATAGGCATGCTTCTATAAAAAAAAAGATTCAACATATTGGTATATATTGTAAATGAAAGTTTGTTACCGGTTTATCCAGCGTCGATAAAGGCACGTTTGTATTGAAAATGACGTGTTTTCGAGACTATAGTTCGGACGAACAGTTTAGACCAGTGTCGCCGCCTTACATAAGTGCGTATAGGCCGTGATCTGACTCAGAATTGGCCGACCTATATATGACATATACCTATATATGACATGACGTAACCTTCTATATGTTTACAGCTTAATGTTTTTTTTTGTTTTTTGTTTTTGTTGGACTAAGTTTAGAGGCCTCAATGGGCGCGTCCCCCAAACCGTTTATTTATATATAATCTTGTTTATGATTCGTTAGCTTTAACCATTCTGTCACACGATCGTTCTTGTGTAATTATGTTACCAATGTCATTAAATTCGAGTTCGGCCGCAAAATTGCTGCAGAATACTGTCGCATTACAGAAGGTAAAAATGCGGGTGTCTGTTCGAGCTGGTAATGTAGCCGATTATACACAACATTAAAAACGGACCAAGAGTCAAGATCACGGGATCTAAAATTCAGACTGGTAAAAAATAGAAGATAGGTTACCGCGAGTGATTCATTTACAACCTACCATTAAAAACGTAGCGAATGAACAGTTTAATATCGGTTAGAAATCTGTTCGTTTAAAGAGGCGAGTAGGATTTTTGTGTTTAACCCCAATGTGTACCTCCGACAAAGAAACAGTAGAACCCCAATGTGTATAACACCACTTGTTTTAAGACCAGTAATCTTAAAATGACTTTTATTGCGCCGCCAGTCCGTGTTTACTGGAGCTGGTGTAGTATGTTTGCATATTCAATTTTACGTGGATATCAAAACCAATTTGGCAATGGCCCCACTCATATCCCACAGTACACCACGCCACACAACATGAACTTGTCATTAATTCTTTTCAACAAAACCCACCTGACATTGTAAATCGAACGACTATCCGATTTGCTGTGGGCAGAAGAGCACAATCGCATTTACATAAAGCGCATTTTGCATGTGTGGTAGAGAGTAAACCCATTTTAGCTTTATTCAACCCAGTGGAAACAATAGGTTTAAACTGATATTTGTATTATAATATAGTCAACACGCAACACCTTCTATTTTGAGCTACAGGAAACAGCCAACGCACTGGTGTAAGTGGGCAGTAAACCGCGGAAAATAAACAGTAAAATGGAATGTGGTTATGGTTCAGACGTCCTAATGGTGACCTACGTCATGATATTACATATATACCTTTAGCAATTGTAACACTTGTTGCATTATTATTTTTGCAGCAATCATGTGGATCACATATACAACATGCTTATCTTCGTGATTGGGAAAACCCAAGGAATGTTATCATAAGGGCAATTATTATTACCTCACGTCCACCTTCGTTTTAGCGGAGATATTTTATTTTCGAGACATTTCCATTGTTTGTTTGGTTTACCCTGTTAATTCATTAGGGTGAGACATTGTCTACTAAATGCGTGGACCAAAGAAACAACCAACCAGTCAGACATAGCGACTCGTTTTAACTTTTGGACTCTTTGTACAGAAATGTTAAAAATACATGTTTTATTTCGTATTGCTGTACAAGTTAATTAACTCCAGAGCCGGACTAGTATTTAAAGTTTAATGTATATAACAAAGCAAAAACTTGTAAACAAACAGCTAAAAAATCACATCATATCACACTTCCCGTTCGTTTTCGGGTAAGGTTTAAAGCAGAACTGATAAAGGCTGCAGTAATTCGCAATCGCCTTAACTACAAGCAGTTAGTCTTGTAGTATATTGATCATAAAATGAGGTAGTGATTGTAGTGATTTATACAATAGGTTTCAACGTATGTTAATGAGGTCCGCACTGTCCTAGCGCGAATGCATTATTTATAGCAAATTAGTCAACATCTTCGTTTAAAACAACTGAAGATTCATTCGTTTGGGTGATTTCTGTTAGCAAATTTCCAGTGGAGGGAATATAATATGTTTTTTTCTGTTTATGTTGTAGTAGGTTTTCTGTTATGTAGTAGTAGTTAGTTTAATAAAATGAAATTTAGTTTATTGACGAAGAATTTGTTTTGGTAGCAATTATTTTTTTTCCATTTTTATAGAACAGCAGAAGATAATTTATGTGGAGGCGCTTTCCTGTCTTTATGTGGTTGTTGTAAGTCATCCAGTTTGTTCAAAACATTTGGGTTACCTGCGAATTATGGATTATAAGTGACAATGACAATACCTAATTCCTTTTTTACGAACAACCATAGACTAGTTTATGGACGAAATACTACTTTTGGTGACGTCATTATTACGGCAATAACTTTCAGTTTATTTGTAAACGCATTTTGCTAAAACAAAAGCATTGGTTGTGGGGGCAGATTATAGCATAAAGTTCGTTGTAAAAAAAAGTCAATTTCAAAACTCTTCGTGTTATTGACAGACCCGTGAGCGGGTTAAGGTTAAATCCCTTGAGTGCACCACTTCTAATGCCGCCGATGTGGTTAAACTGTCTTTATTGTGGTTTTCGTGGTTTTCCTACACACCACCAGAAAAGCCTGTGGAAAACGTACATATCCACACTTTCAATTCGAAAACAGCGACTTGCTCGGCTCACAACAGAACGTTGTTTAAAAAAATGAATGAAAGGTAATGTTGTTGTTTGGTAGAGTTTTGTTTTGAACATATTTTGTCTGTGTTCTACTGCGAAATGCATTAATGCAATGTATGTTATAATAATCGCGAACGTCAATCCAAAACAATTATATTGTAACTTAAATTCGGCAATAATTTATTTTTAAACAAACATGACATAACATACATTTAAATGAAACATGATTGTATATAAGCTTGGCAATGCGCCATGCAGGTCGTAACGTTGTATTTATGATGTATGTACGTACACGCTGGTACCTTCCGTTCTCGTTTTGTTTTTTAGGCCAAAGTATGAGTTTGCCGTGTAAAAGGTAACAAACATACACAAACAGTTGTAGATGTACGTATCAGCAGGTAAAAGCAGTATTACCTATCTAGTCTACGAATACGATATGTACTTTCATGTTTGACGGTTGAAAAACGCGCGGACGGTTTTTAAAGTCGGGACTATTATAGATCACCAATAGGTATTTAATTGATGTTAGATTTAATTTAAGAGGTTTGAATGTACGGGTCAAGTTTGCACTAAAATCCCTTTCCTATAAATTTACGGATTAAGTGTGCTCTGAAAGCCTTTTCCAGTAAAAAACTTTAAAAAAAAAGAATGGGTGAGAATCGATCTTGTACTGGTTGTCTTGATTTAACACCTTCTACACGACAAGCAAACTGATGAGCGTAAACTCGAAAAAGCAATTAGCGAATGTAGGAAACAATCAATCTGTGCTGTCGGTGTAAGCTCATTTAATTTCAATGCAGGAAGAATATTAGTTCTAAAGGAGTTAGGTTTTATTTTGATCTGTTCGTGTAATTTTAAGGGTCTATAATCTCATATAACAGCTTATAGATACGGCATGTGACGAGCGGACCTAGTTGATGGTTGTTTCTAAATATAAATTCAAAGAATCAGACCCAGCAGAAGGTCGTTTAGGTATACGCTCCACTTTTAGAACAGGTTTACATTCATACGTACGTGCAAACTCATGGACGTAGAATGCTTGGTAGTGTTCATTGTACATGTTGTTTATGACAAATGCATCAGTGAGCGTAATCTCTGCCGACTAACAAAGCGGAAGTTGATAGTAAGTAATAGTGCTTTGGAACGCTTGCAAATGTCCTCGTGAGTTCCTAACCGTCATGGCACGCTTACAACTGCGTGTGAGTTGACTCTATAGTTATATCGAAAAGCAGCATAGATCGTTTCGAAGCGCTATAGTAATAAACAGTATTTTTCAACTCTTCTTTTTGGTTGACACACAGTCATACCACGTTCCAATTAATTGTGCGGTTGCCTGCGGTTGCGTTGGCTGCGAAGGCAGACCAAAAATCCAAGATATTTGTTCTTTAAATCTGAGTCACACGGCGCGTCGCAACATAAGCCCATTAAGGAACGTTGTTTTTTTAAGCTTCATCATATAAGAACAGGAACTTTTGCCGGAAGGAGTAATAAGGCCTAGTGTTCATAATACATAGCGTAGGCTCTGCATTATAGCCAAGCAAGGAAGCCCTAACAACCTGTGCCTCTGTTTGGTCGGTTAGACGTACCATATGTTTTCTTATAAACATAAGAAATAAAAGGTAGTAATAAGAGTATATTTCGTAGTATGGAATATAGTATTAAAAGTGGTATTAGGAGTAGACGGTTTTAAACCGTGCAGATTACAACAACACGCATGGTTAGCACGGGCAGACGGCGTGTGAAGGAAGAATAGAATCTGAAAATCTTAAAAAATCAGATTGATAGTTTAGCTAAAGTGGTCAGATGAACTTGTACTTACGTAACATTTGATAATGCTTGATAATATCCACAAAACAGGCGAACAAGTTTTGTATTTAAATCGATCGTTTTACGAGGTGCGTCATATACTCATTATAAACTTCACAAGTAAGGGTTTAACGGGGCGAAAGTCATAACAGGTAAAATATGAGTGGTAGGGCACGTGTTTTACGCATCGAGCCTAAAAGTTGCAACACGTGGTATTGTTACAACATGGTTAGATTACATCAGAGACTACCAGGGACAATTAGTTGGTGACACGAAGTTGCCATTTATATATTGTTCTTACCCGGAACTCGAGCTTTTTATCAGGTATTTTAGTTAGAAAGAATGGGCCGTTCAGTAGGAGATTGGGTCGATCTAAGTGCAGTGATTGTTTCTGTGGGGACGAAGGGTTATCGCGACCGATAACTTGATATTTTAAGAAATTTCAGATGAACTTAATAAGTTGATAGTTTAAGATAACTTGATATTTTAAGATGAACTTGATATTTTCATGAATATGAACTTGGTATTTTTATGAAGATAAATTCAATATTTAAAAAATTGGTATTAGGAGTACACGGTTTTAAACCGTATTAAAATAGTATTAAAATTGGTATTAGGAGTACACGGTTTTAAACCGTGCAGATTACAACAACACGCATGGTTAGCACGGGCAGACGGCGTGTGAAGGAAGAATAGAATCTGAAAATCTTAAAAATTAGAATCATAGTTTAGTTAAAGTGGTCAGATAAACTTGTACTTACGTAGCATTTGATAATGCTTGATAATATCCACAAAACAGGCGAACAAGTTTTGTATTTAAATCGATCGTTTTACGAGGTGCGTCATATACTCATTATAAACTTCACAAGTAAGGATTTAACGGGGCGAAAGTCATAACAGGTAAAATATGAGTGGTAGGGCACGTGTTTTACGCATCACGCCTAAAAGTTGCAACACGTGTTATTGTTACAACATAGTTTGATTGCACCAGATACTACCAGGGACAATTAGTTGGTGGCACGACGTTGCCATTAATATATTGTTCATACCCGGAACTCGAACTTTTCATCAGGTATTTTAGTTAGAAAGAATAGGCCGTTTAGTATAAGGAGATTGGGTCGATCTAAGTGCAGTGATTGTTTCTGTGGGGGCAGAGGGTTATCGCGACCGATAACTTGATATTTTAAGAATTTTAAAATGAACTTAATAACTTGATAGTTTAAGATAACTTGATATTTTAAGATGAACTTGATATTGTCATGGAAATGAACTTGGTATTTTTATGAAGATGATTTCAATACTTTCATATAAATGAACTGGATATTTTCATAAAGATGAATTCAATATTGTAATGGAGATGATGTTTATAAGAGTTGCACCATGAAGATGAACTCGAAAATTATATTTGGGCAAAACTAAAGACTTAATACCAAGTTTAAAAATATTTTATTCGCTTAGGGAATACATAGTTGTATAAAAGCCGGGTGTAACTTTAAAATTTGCTATGTATCGGTTGATAGCGCAGGTATCAGAGATCAGTTAAGATGACAAAATATCAAAACATATGTTTAAGCGAATTGATCGGCAGATGTCTTTATGTTTTTTTGTGTATATTTATAGCTGAAGACTAGTGTTTTGCATTTGCGCGAGCTGGCGTTATGTTAGGTAATATCTTTTGTATTTAGTAAAGCCCATGTATCAGATTATCGCAGTTAGCCGCTTTTGGTGTTGGCGTCGCGAGGAAGCTTTCTCAAACTTTTCGCGGTCGTCGATTTTGAAGTGTATGCACGTCAGATTGAAATATCGCTGCTCATTTGACAAATTGACAAGGTCGTTCCCACACCTTTCGCTTTCAGTGGAAAGGACAATCCTATTTTATTTGGTACTTTAGCTCAATTAGGTAGCTTTTGCAGCACAGGCGAGTCGAAAATGACTGAGATTCCTTGGATTCGGTAGCAAAGGTCGAAGAGAACACGATAATTGGAATTATAAGCTTCCGGGAGTGAGCCTTCCCTTTCGAGTTGACATACTTTAAGAATAAACTGAATTTAAGTACATTCGTGTGGCCGAATGATGAACGCGACCGATACATATAGTTCTATATAGTAACAGTCTGACCACAAGCCAATGGGTTTGAAACTCAGTCCGGTAAAATAAATAATAATAAGAATCAATTGAGTTTAAGACGAATTCTTAAAAAAAAAAACTGTATAGGTCAAATCGGGTGGACTATATTTGCGTATGCTTCTTAAAATTTACATATTTAATTGTCACGATATCGTTTTCAGACTCATAATCGTTATATACTGCCATAAATTGCTCACGGCAAATGGGGTATATATTGATGGCACTCAATAAAAAATCAAATTAAGCTCAGATTGATGCACGTATATCAATCTAAATATGGCTTTGTAATATTTTAGAATATCGTAAAAATAGTAAACCATTTCCGCAGATTTAGGCAAGGAGTTTAAATTGATTAAATACGGCATGTCTAATTTTACTTTATTTATTTAAATATATGCGGCTTCGTTGTATTTAGGAATAATTTAAAAAGTATAATCCATTTCCGCAGATTTAGGCAAAGAGTTTATTTTGATAAAATACATCATGTTTAACACAACTGCATCACCGAATTTGACTGTTTGCACTCAAACGCCAAAGACAATGTATCTGATAATGTTGCCTCCTGTATTCGTTGTGCTTCTTTTCAACGTAGCCGTGCTGGCGGCGGCAACGCTGAACCGGGTCAAGTTAAAGAGTCAGAACTACACCTACAGCTGCGTCTCCAGCACTCTGCTGAGTAATGTGCTTGTCATGGTTGCCCATTGCTCTCTTGTTTTAAGGAATTACGTCATCTCGCTGGATCCACCAGGCGAAGGCAAATTGTCAATTTCATCAAAGGTGCGAGTGGACAAGATGTTTACTGCTTGTATAATCTATCGCGTTGTTCAATCCGCAGTGATTTTAAAGTTTATGTTATCAAATGAACAGCGTGGCTAATTTACATATAAACACCATTTAAACGGACTTAATGACGTGCAAATCGTGGTTTGAAACCTGGCCCGCTACAAACATCCACTCCATGTAAAACTACCTTATATTTCAAGTATAGAAATACGTTACGTATAAACTGTCCATATTAATAAAGGTTAATTTAACATATAACTGTTTTTTTACAACAGCACTAAAAGTTAACACTGATGAATAGCAGATATTTGGTAATACGAAAATTAATCTAAGGCTAATAAATAAAGAGTCCAAATGCCGTTTATTAAGATAGCGCACCGGACTGTGATTAGTATATTTTTTTGTTGTGTCCGCCATGCATTTGTATAGGGTGGCACTTTAAATAGTAACTCATGTTATCTTTTTTAGTTGGTTTGGGTGTTCGTGAACACGTTGGTTGGATCGTTAGTCTTAGTGGTGCTTGCTAATATTGGGGCATTGGTTATTGTAACCCTCGACAGCACACAGTTTGTCGGCCCTAATATGCGTAATACCATGAAAGCCTTGGACACAAACGGACTGAAGAGAAAACGGTTTGTTCGATTTTATTTTTGGTTTTATTTCTCTGTCAACTGTAAGTGGCATTTTGAAGGTCCCTCTGCGTAAAACCGAATATTTTATAAATTGCCTTGGCGTACGGCCCGTTCTGATAAAAGCAATATCCTTTCATATACCGTGTTGGAAACGATACAGAGAAAGGATTATTGGGTAAAGTTCAGACAAATCCCGACATACTAAATGTCAATCATCGCTATTACCTCGCTGCTGTTTGTCGTAAATTTTCATTTCAACTTAAGTATACGCTACGCATATACGCTGGTGTTGGTATGTTAATGTTTACGTTTTATGTGTGTTTGAGTATGATGAAACTTATTGGTTAACATAAAATTGTCTAAATTGAATATTATGATAATGTCCAAATTGATTAAGATGAAAATTGTTAAAGATTACGTTTAGTTTAAGATTTCGTCTGTCAACATCTCTAAATGGTGTTGTTATGTTAATGTTTACGTTTTATGTGTGTTTGGTATGATGAAACTTATTGGTTAAGATAAAATTGTCCAAATTGATTATTATGATAATGTCCAAATTCATTAAGATAAAAATTGTTCAATATTACGTTTAGTTTAAAATTTCGTCTTTCAACATCGCTAAGGTGTTGTTATGTTAATGCTCATGTTTTATGTGTGATTTGGGTATGATGGAACTTTCCAATTTGGTTTGGATAAAATTGTCTAGATTGATTATTATGATAATGTCTAAATTTATTATGATGAAAATTGTACAAGATTACGTTTAGTTTAAAATTTCGTCTGTCAACATCGCTAAATGGTTCAAAATACTTCGTTGAAATTCCTCACCACAGTAGCATGCGTACAAGGCGGTAACCTTAGTTATAGTAGCTTGCACTGGTGTGTTCCCCTTAATAAACCGTCAAAACAAGTTTCACTTGTGGTGCCACCTCAACATATGGCTAAAATATAGTGGCGGTTAATAAATAACGCTCATTGACTCTATACTACAATTAGTGAATTAAAATCAACCTAATCATCGGCGCCCGGAATAGAGTTTAATTTTCAGTAGCCTCTTGGCGACGAAAAACGAAACCTCTTAAAATTTTCTATAAAAGATTAAATTTCAGTCGAATTGTTACTTCTTGTACAACATGCAATTTATAAAAGGTCTTAGTGAAAAGAGCATGAATGATTCAAGTCTTGACCCGATTGGAAATAGCACAGAACAACGTCAAAGTTAATTAGCTTGTTTGCGTGGACGAAAGGTGAACGCGACATGTTTCTATACAGACACCAGCGATAAATATTGTTAATATATATTTATATAGTTGTCTGGGGTTCGCAGCCCAATACAAAAATAAAATAAAACCGACTATTAAATGTGTCACCAACGGTTGGCGCGATTACCCAATGAGCAGATTAACGTTAAGAAGACCAAGTCATGAAGAACGGTCGTGTGGCCGAATGGTTAACCCGACCGATTCATTTACCGACTCTTAAACAAAAAAATGGTCCTAGTGACGATGATGGGCCCGAAACTTGGCTCGGTTAAAAAAACAAAACAAAAAAACAAGTGATTAGGAACGGTCGTGTGGCCGAATGGTTAACACGACCGATTCATATACGGTTTCGATATATAAAAAAACGGACAGAGTGACTTTCCTATAATGGGTTCGAAACTAAGCTCGATAAAAACATTCTATAAAAACAAGTGATGAAACTTACCTCGGTAAAAACATCAACAGGAAGTCAATATGATTGATTATGTGACATAACCCGGCTACCTGTTTATTCACATCTCATTTGCTTATTATATTAGCAGTATGATCTCAACCGTACATCCTCCTATACTTTACACTTATGGTGGTATTTATAGAAACCTGGATACTTGTTTTCAGAAGTTTCCAACAAAATTATTTATTAAAGTTACAAAATTAGCGCGTTTTAAAAAAACTAAAACATTGATTTTTTACAAAATTATTTGATGTAATAAAAAACAATGCATTTAATTTGACGAAATTAGCGCATTTAGTGAATTATTTTTTTACAAAATTATCGCATGTTTTAGATATAAAAACATTGAATCTTAGCTAAATTAACGCATTAAATAAAAACTAAAAATGATTTTTTTCCGAAACTAGCGCATTTAATAAAAAATAAACTATTAATTTTTAACCAAATTAACACATTTATTTAAAATTCAAACGTTAACTTTTCACAGGAGACAAAAGATAATGAGGGCTTGGTTCCTTATCCTTGGGTCGTGGGTGATTCCAATTGCCATTGTGATTTCATCAATGAGTGGATGGAATTGCGCTGACATCTGTAAATGTACCGGGGGTAGTTTCCTTGGGGAGACATGCCCTCGGTCGGAGGGTTGCTCAAGGGTATTCCCCCCGCTAAAGTTTGCGGTCGTCGGGATGGTGGGGTTGGTGTGGCTGTTCGAGGTGGGTGATGTGGTGTAAAGACTATGGGTGAGATGGGACAACCAATGGTTTACTTATAGTAGCCTATTGGTTGAAATAGCCTATGGTTGATATGGAGTAAGTGACCCATTGTTAATATATGGTGGTCGGTGGTGGTATGGGATAGCCGATGGATGGTCATATAGTGTAACCTTTGGGTGATATATGTCAACCATTGGTAATATAGGGTAGCTATATGTAGTATTGTTTATCCATCAATGATGTAAGGTATGTATATGAGGGATAATAGCCATGGGTAATATAAGGTAGCTTTAAAAGATATAGGATAGCCCATGGTTGGTATAGGGTAGTCAATGGGTCATATAGAGTAGCTATAGGTGCTTTAGTGTAGGTTTGGATGATATAGAGTAGCCAATGGGTGTTGTGCGGTAATTAGATGGCTTACGTAAGGTATTTTATGGGTAAGGGTAGTCTCTGGGTGGTATGGGGTTGTCGATGGGTAATGTGGGGCAGTACATGTGTGGTATAGGATAGAGTGTACACTATGGGTCATTTGGATCAGCAAATTGATAATATAAGATCTAGTTGGTAAAGGCTAGCCAATGGGTACTATTTATTAGTCCACAGTCTATACGGATAAGGGATAACCTACAGGGTGGATTTTGTTTGTTTTGATGAGACAAGCTTAAAATATTCTTGTTTTAATTCTAACTTGCTTTAAATTACAATTAAAAATAAGCTAAGCTCGTGAATTAGATAAGCCAAGCTTAAATTGTAACTTTCATGCAGGCGGCCATCCTACTTTATATCATCCATCACGCTGTGCAGAAAATGAAGAAAGTGATGACGCGGCCGCAGCAACATAGCAACTCCGATCCTGGAGAAGAGAATGAGAAAAATCTTACGTCTGAGGCCGGAAATCATCATACTGAGATCCACGGGGGCGAATTGAGGCTGAGCGCGCCGACTTTGTCAATAAAGGATGGATTAAGACGCGCTAGTAGTACAAGTTCTCGTCTTTCGACCGCAGGGATTCGAAAAGGGATGAAAAGGATGCAGATCAGGTTTAATACCCGGCTCCGCTTTCTCATTTCCCTCACAGTCCTCTTTCTTCTATCTACCATCACCGTTCCAGTGACCGTGATCTTAGACGGGGCTTTGGTCAATATCAACAACAGACTCCTGGTACAGACACCCGCCATCGTAGGGATATACTTGTACTTCGTTGGTTGCCCCATACTTTTTATTAAATTTGTACCGCATATGAAGACGACCTTACACAATGCGTTCTGCAAGATACCCTTTTCCCATTTATGCAGTCGCTTCTAAAAATTACGCCGTGATATGCTTGTAAAAAAACGCCTTGGATAATCTCAGTGGTTATTCAGACTGTTAATACGTTCCTATTATGCTTTTTCTTTGTATTTAATCGTGGATGACAAATTAAATCAGGTTTTACCATTGCACTTATACATTTTTGATGATTACATAATTTCGACAAGATATTGCGCAATTGTGTTATTTGGAGGACAAATTATTATGTTTTGAGCACACTCAGATAAAATTGTCAGATAACATGACGTCAGACTACCGAAAATGTAAGTAGCCTGTTCATAAAACAATCGATTAGTGATCGTCAGTCTTAGATTACATCACTTTCTGCTGTTCTGACGCTTAACTAAAATGCTAAAAGGTCGTGAGCAAACACTCCACCGGTTTAGAATTTAACAAGAACGCAGCAGCATATGTTGTATATCGACTAAAAAGTCTCATTCGTTAAATCCGTCGTGTGTTCACAAAAAATTTACAAAAACACATTTTGTCGAATGACTACCTAGAAACAAAACGATGTCGTGTGGTGACATGACCGCCCGATGACGTTTAACCTAGATTAGAAATAGCTAAATTATCTGAAAGCGTGAGACTATGACATGTGCCCTGGTACGAACTCCGGGTCAATGTATTTTAGTGGAATAATAACATCGTCTAAGTTCTAAACAAGGCGGGCACTTTACGAAACTACTCAGGTGATTGGCCTCGAAATAAACTTGCGTGAACTAAATGAAGCATCACACAGCAGTTGGTACAGTTCGCACGACTGTTTTAGAAACTTTCAAATCACTGAGCAAACAACCAACACCCAAACACTCTCTATATAAGAAAGGCTTTGGGGCTACTGTATCAGCGAAACTAAAAACATGAAGTTTGTAATTGTCTTTGCACTTCTGGCTCTTGCCTCTGGCAAACGGTTTTTCAACGAGTAAGTTTTTAACTTAATATTTTGCATTTTCTGCTTAAAAATAATTGTCTCGCAATTTAAAGGGACCAGGTCCTGCGTGTTTCACCCACTGGCTACCAATTGCAAGTGATTGAGGAACTTGTACAAAGATTCCCAGCGGTAAGGTTCTGCATTAAAACAACTTATACATAGATACTATACTAACCTATAAGTATTGAATAGAACTCTATAATTACATACAAAGCTTCTTAGCAAGAATTTCTGGTTTTTAAAGTCCAAACAATTCATATTTAAATACAGCATTGGATTTTTTAGATCGATTACTGGACCGAACCCCAAGGAATCCGACCAGTTGACATCCACGTTCCAAAGGAACATGTCGCCGCTGTCAAGGTTTTCCTGACAAGAAACAGGTAATCGAAAACGTGTGCTGTGATACATTATGTGGTTATTGGTAAACAAAGTTCAAATAAAACGTTCCTCTCAGACAAGATCTTCGTAAATTTGACATGTGTTGTATATGTTTTAGGACTTTCTTCCAGCTAAGTGAATGTAATAATTAACCACACACAACGACTAGTTGCGATGTCGTTATAAAGAAACTATAAGTTTTTTAGTATTTTTTAGCTTAGTGTAGAAAAATGCTTTATTTTTACAAAATTGCAGAATCGACTATGAGATTTTCATCGAAGATCTGCAAACAGCGATTGAGAACGAACGATCACCCCGACCAGAGCAGATGAGCTTGGCCACATTCGACTACAACGTATACCACACCCTGGACGAGGTTTGAACATATTATGATGTAAACAAACCAGTTACAACTAGTTAGAATGAGTAATAGCATGACGTATTACAATTAATCGGTTGATGAAATGTCGATCATTATTCAATTACTCTCTGCGCGTATGTTGTTTAAGAAGGAATAGTAGGTAATATAGTCGTGTTTTATTCATGATAATGCAAAAATGAGATAGAGTAATCCTGAAGACGCCACCGTCTGGTTTCGAGTCCAATACCTTTCGACTGTCTGTCCACCGGCAACGCTCTCACTGATTTAGCTAACTGACCACAGACTTTTTAATTACTGCAATGCATATCCAATTTTGTTCAAAATGTGTAGATAGACGTAATGAAATTTCGAATGTTCCTGACAAAAAAAATGGGAATAACAAACAATAGTTGAAGATTTCCTATTAATAATCTTGCTTTGTAAATTAAACTTAATACATTTCGCCATCTGCACATTATTTTCAACTAAAATTTTACACATTTTTAATCAGAGTATAATAAAAATGGAATAAATTATTTCCGAAAGGTATCATGAAGAAACACGTTGATTATTCATTCTTTAGCCTATGTTTTTTCTTCAAATATCATGCAACTGTAATATGTTTCGAAATAAACCACTTACTTACCGTTCAATGTTACAGATCAACCAGTGGATGAGTGATATGGTCGCAACATATTCCTTCATCAGCCAGGTGAACGTCGGTTCGTCCTATGAAGGAAGAGTTATCAACGCTCTTAAGGTAAGGTCAAAGATAACCAAACATTCATCCCAGCGGGCGTGATCTACAAATTATACACTATAGAGAATCTAGGGACACCGTTTAAAATTAATAATTATTAATTGAATTTTATATAACTAAAGCATACTTGTTGATCACGTTTATAAAATGAAGACAAGTTGGTGCAGTGCAACATACCGTTCAGATTTTACTGGTGTGAGAATGATTATGTTGGGGAACATGATAATAGTTCAATTCTCCAAACACTTTTCAGCAATATAGCAGATTAGAATTTAGCCAAATGTCAATATATATTCAAAAGGAATTTTTGTACATATAATCTGAATATGTTTTTTAATTATTCTGTATGATAGTCTAACGCGAATTTGCTACAAAGGTGACGCAGTAGTCTTTAACCCCGAACAACAAAACGTTTTAAAAGAGAAATTTCAAAAACAACAACTAAACTTGCAATGCAGTTCGATATAAAACTACTAGAATTGCTTTACATTTAAAAAATTGCAATCTTTATCATGTCAGCTTTGATCGTTTCAGTTGACAAGAGGGATTTCCCAGAAGCCACAATTCGTCATCGACTGTGGTCTCCACTCTCGGGAATGGGTAGCCCCAGCTTCTTGTCTGCAAGCAGTACGAAATGTAAGTCCGACATATTATTCTGTTGGTAAACTGCGTCATCTTTCACTCGAAGGATTTCAGGTACAAAACTGGTCGCTAGCGAGTTAATTGCGTTCCTGGGCAAGGCACTAAACAATCTTTTTAACCTCATTGGTTTTCCCATTAACGGGGATAAACATAAATATCCTATCCTCCTATCCCAAGTCAATAAAAAGATTCGCTTCGATTCGACAAATCTGACCATATACATATGCCAATTAGATTAATTGCTTTGATTACAGCAACGTGCTTTAACGACTGTCGTATTTTTATAACTCGTCTTTATTTTAGCTTGCAGAAGCACCTGCAGGGAGCGCTGAATACAACATACTGAATGCGATTGAAATCTACGTTATTCCAATCGCCAACCCTGATGGCTACGTCTACACTTGGTCAGATGTAAGTTTAAAACCTTAGAGAGTTATACAAAACCAGAATGATACACAACATACTGTAACAGTTTCGGTAACCCAACGGCGGCACGAGGTAAAATGACGATTACTCGTGTGATAACTTCCCTTTGTGTTTTTTTCCCATTCGCGGTGATAAACATCTACCTCCTATTCTATTTTATTCAATGACGAAAACAAACTGATTGCTAAAATTATTGAAACTAAATCTAACCCTATCCCCGATTTTTAAACCCAGCCCTCATACTGACTTTAATGCCCTGATCTTTATTGTGGTGTAGAGTCTCCCTTATTCCATTGCCCTTATTTAAGCTTTACCCGGTAATCGGCACCAGAAAGACAAATATAACAACATAGGCTATTACACCAAGCCGAAACTCTAAGTGTCTGTGCATGTTAAATCCACTACAGATATGTTCCGGTATTTACATCGCACATAATACTTCATGTTTTAAGAGAATGATGTGGTGGTAATTGGATTTAACGGTATCACTTATCCTTTATAATCATGCATCACTGGTGTTTTTGTTTACAATACCCTTTGTCGAATGTAGGATCGAATGTGGCGAAAGACAAGGTCGGATAACGGAAAGTTCTGTCTTGGAGTGGACCCCAACAGAAACTGGGACATCAACTGGTCTGGTAAGTCGATGTTGAATAAAACTATTTAACTGTGGCTGCATTCTCGTCCGATTAATCTGATTAATTAACAGACATTGCCTGAACCCAGCGAATTAATGGGTTCTTATACCAAATTGAAGGAATGTGTGAATTATACACAACACACTGCAATAGTTGTCATAACCCGACGGTGGACGCTAGGTAATCTGACGATTGCCCATGTGTTAACGCTCCTTGCGTTTTCCCATCCACGAAAATAAATATAAATATCGTATTCTACATTGACCAAGGCAAATGCGTGTTTCAGGTCCAGGCGCGGATTCAGGCGCGTGCAGCGATGCTTACTACGGACCTTCTGCATTTTCCGAGGTTGGTTTAGCTTTGTATTTTCCCACAAATGATAACCAGGCGCATGTATAAGTCAATGTCCATTTATACCTCGGTGGGAATATATAGTTACGTTAATCTTATAACACGGACCATCATTAGATTATCTAGTACCCATGGCCGGGTTGCTGTAGTTATTGCAGTTGATATAAATAAAACATCGCTGCAGTTTGTGTAAGCCGTTGGACGACCCGATCGAAACCCAGACACCCCCAATGTTTTACGAGTATTTTATTCTGGTCGCGTCACGTGTGCCATGGCACACGGGGCCAGAAAAATAATGGCCGAATGACTAACGCGATCGATTTATATCCAGCATCTGCGGCCGAATGGTTAGCGCAGCCACCTTACATACATAGTGGTGTATATAACGATCCCATTATGATAAACATATCATGGGATCAAAACCTGCCTCCGTACAAAAGCATCATTATACTGTCAAATTGATTTTCGCAGATCGAGGTACTTTCGCAGAAGAACTTTATCGCTTCATTAGGACGTGTTCAAGCTTACATTGATGTCCACGCTTACAGCCAATACTGGATGTACCCATACGCTTGGACTTCTTCTGTTACCGCAGATGATGCACTACTGGTACACTTAGTTGAATTTGAAAATTTAATTTTGTTCTAAGCTCTGGTGAGGATTTTTCATACATATATATAAATTACAGGGACGAATTGCAACGGACAGTGTGAATGCAATCTACAGTGTTCACCAACAAAGCTACCAGGCCGGGCCAATCTCAAAAGTTATTTGTAAGTTACTTTTTCTAAGTTGCGAATCTATGATGCCACAAGTCACTTTTCACTTAATAAAATCGTTTTTTAAATTCGGTATCGATCGAGTTAGCCATTCGGTCACATGACCGAACTATAGTTGTAAGTTGTTGTTTGCTAATGATACACATACGGGTAACTAACTCCGTCAAAAGTCAAAAGCATCGTAGAATTCTTATTAACCACGAAAATGAACAAATTTGCAGACGTCGCATCTGGCAGCTCTGCAGATTACGTCTACAACATGGGCGTGAAATGCTCCTTTGCCGCTGAACTTAGAGACACAGGACGCTACGGTTTCACCCTTCCAGAGAGGTAAGTGTACGAATAACCATAAACTATATGGATCATAGGGTACGGTTGTTGAATGTTAGGATAAGGCAGGATATTCATGTTTATCCCCGTGAATGGGAAAACACAAGGGGCCTTAACATACGGGCAATCGTCAGATCACCTCGTCGCGCCCACCGTCGGGTTACCGGAGCTATTGCAGTATGTTGTGTATGGTTGAGACGTTCCTTTAACTTGGTAGAGCCCTTAATTTACTAGGTTCAGGCAATGTCCACTAAATGCCCTGGTGGTAGAACACAACCGACTAGCTAGCGACCAGTTTCGTACTTGAAACCCTTTAGTTGAAAGGCGACGCACTAACCTAGCAAGCTAATCGCATAAAAGTTATATTTCTTATATCATCCCGGGTTGGGGCTACTCGCTACAACGCGTGGCGCACGCTAAAAATAATAAAAAAAAGAATTAACGACTGTTTGCACTGTAACATATTTAAAAATAACATACTTTTTCATCTTAACATTTTTTCTCGTTCAGATTCATCCAGCCAACCGCCGAAGAGACCTTCGCTGGACTCATGGTCATAGCTGACGCTGTCGCAGGAAACCAATGCGCTTAAAGGATGAGCGAATAAACGTATAACTGATACTTAAGTGTGTTTTTAAATACGTCTATAGTTTTCTTATGTGGAACTTAACAGGTTACATAGGGAGGGTTGTAAGCAGCATGATAAATAGTCGACATCGTTTAAATTTAACAACATATTAAATCTCTAGTAGTCTGATATGTTTAAAACGGTTAATGGCATCCTTGATAGGTTAGGTTATTTATATTTCTAAAACTGAGAATAGTTTTCACACAGGCAACGGTATGATAGGATAAAATAGAATGTAATAGTTTTACCCAGTAATACACCAGGACCAGTCAACCACCGTTAAGTGCTTTACCTCAGGCCACAATCGACTAGAGAGCTGCTGGTTTGAGCTATCCACCTTCGAGGTGGCCGCCTAAATACGGCCTACGCTCGTCCCGACTGTGCTAACCCGGAGGACCAAAATAGACTTCGACGAATAAATTAAAAACTTCACCGCAGGGTTGAAGGACAGGAAAAAGTTAGTGGGTAGAGGAAAGTTTTACCAAACGTTTGTTCCAAATTTCGAATGGCAAAGGGAAATCGTATGGTAGATTTATCTTTGGAAGACTCGTATGCTGCCGAGTTGTCTTTTTTCTTCATAGGAGAATACGGATTAATGGACCTAATCTCGCAAGTCCATCGCCCGGTATCAAAGCCATTTTGAATCTATACAGGACAGGCCTGCTCAAGCTTTTGCTACTACGTAAACGGGTGGTTTACAGTGTCCAATACTAAGTTGATACACTTTGAATAAAAGAGGTTCATTGCCATGGACGACAAGAAATCGGCTGGTTTCGATCCTGTCTGACAGTCCGATTAGTAACCGTCTCGGCTGGTCCCATCTTATTTTTGGAAAAAAAAATTATATTCGTTTGCCATTTTAAAAACTGGGGGCAAAAAATTAATAAACTAAACTAGAAGAAATGAGTATGAAAACAAGCGATTCAGGGCAACTTTAGATTTGACTTAAGCTTTATAACGGTGTGTTATGGGCCTATAGAGTATTGTTAGTTTTAGAAAAGGCATGTGGCTTAATATTGTATGTGATGAATTTTCGATTCACGGCTTCAAATGCATGACGCTTCAGCCGTACTATTAGAGGTGCAGCAAATAAATTGACGAAATAAAATTATTTTCAACATAACACAATTCCAAAACCAAGTCACAACGATTGGCAAAGTATTTCGACGTAATTGCTACGTTGAGGCAAATTAAAAATTGTAGAGCATGCCGTTCTTAAATACGTTATTGTAGTATAGGCCAAGCGTGGATGTTATTTAGGCTGCAATAATAAAATACCTATATCCAATAGGTAAATTGTGTTATCAGTTAAAGCGAATAGCAAACTTGACCATGGTATACCAATATATTAAATTATATTAGTATAGAAGCCGGTCCAAGATAATGACCATGAATGTAGAACATATAAAAAAGCCCGTTACTTCAAAACACAATAGATTGTTTTATTTTTGTGTATTAGGAAACATAAGATAAACAAATGACTGCATTCATAGGAAAATATTCACGACAATATCATCCTAGAACCGGGTAAAACTTTCTATAACTAAAGTACGTGACATAGATTAGGTTAAATATGAGGCGAAGGGTTGATGTCTGAACGGGAGAACCACGAGAAAAGATAACATCTTTGAGGTTAAGCTTGGTTTCAAAACTAGCTTTGGTACAACTATATCAAAAGTGCTAAGGTCTGCATATATGTTACACAGAAACAGTTGTTAGAATTCACACGGGATATTAATAGAAACTCTTAATATATTTGGTAAACAACCAGGATGTTCCCATATTACAAGAACGACGTTTACACCAAACGCACCGAAGAACTGAAAAGATGAAGTTTGTAATTCTTCTCTGCTTATTTGTGACGTCATCAAGCGGAAGGTTTTTCAACGAGTAAGCTTTGTATATGTGAAGTTAATACGTATATTTAAAACTACTTATTTAATTTCTGCCAACACTTTAAAGGGACCAGGTCATTCGTGTGAAACCTCATGGTCACCAAGTGCACGTAATAAACGAACTTGCGCAAAGATTTCCAGAGGTAAGTTATGAATATTGCAGCAGTATATGCAATCTCAATACAGGAATGCCTACCGTGAAACAAAGTCTAAATTGATTTGTGCGGTAAAACATAACCATTCAGTGATTAAAAATTAAAATATAAAAGTTCTAACGTGACCTGTCGAATGTTTAACCCACTGGCAATAAATTGCAATGAGGATATTGTACAAATTGTGATTGAGAAACTCGTGCAAAAATTCCCAGCGGCAAGATTTTGAAATACAACAAAATGTACATGCACAATACAATAACGTAATTAATAATTAACGTCAAAGCGGCTTATTAGAACCTATAGAGATTCCCAGGAGTAAGGTTTTGCATTACAATCACAACAGCTTATACGTATATAATGTAAAATTTAAGTAATAACTAGATATCTTATTAGGAACTTTACAGTCTAAAATATCCATATTTACACACAGCTTTTTACATTTTAGATCGATTACTGGACCGAACCCCAAGGAATCCGACCAGTTGATATCCACGTTCCAAAGGAACATGTCGCCGCTGTCAAGGTTTTCCTGACAAGAAACAGGTGATGATAATATGTCTTTATTTTTGTGAAAAACCAAGAAAAAAAACAACTACAAATCGTTATTTAGCAATATTTTACTTGCGCAGATTAGACAAAATAAGGGCTCTATTAACGTATTTAAAACTACGGGAATTTTCGTTTTTTACTATTACTCACAAAATAGTCTAAAAAGACATATCATTTTTTTGTAAATGTGAATCGCATTAACCAAACTAACTATGAGATATTTGCATTGCCGTTAGGGATGCGATTGTTTATGATTAAGACTTTCTTTCAATTTTAATTGATTTAGTATTTCACTGGGTCCCAGCCACATCCGTCACGTGCCTTTCTCCAAAACAGCAAATGGTTGTGATGTTGTCATAAACAAACTATCAGATTTCTTATCATATTTTTTAGTATTTTTATGCTCAGTGAAGAAAAATGCTGTATTCTTACACAATTGCAGAATCGACTATGAGATTTTCATCGAAGATCTGCAAACAGCGATTGAGAACGAAAGATCACCCCGACCCGAGCAGATGAGCTTGGCCACATTCGACTACAACGTATACCACACCCTGGATGAGGTTTGAACATATTATGATGTAGCCTAAACTGGTCACACGTAACAGCAGACATTTAGACTGAATTGCTTGGTATAACTTAATCAATCTATTAAATCATCTTTGTTTAAGCTAATTCACTATATTGTTCAATCTATTAAGCAACGCTGAAACCTAAAAAGAAAAACAAATATCCGTATAAGAAAGCTCTTTACTTGAAATCACGATGAATTAGTCGGGAAATTATCGGGTGCGTATGGGACGGGGTGGTAGGTCCGAATTCCCCCATGGCTGAAATGGTTTCCTCTGTCCCGCTAAAGGCTTTTTGTCATCTTCAAGAAAATGCATGACCGCATCTTTAAAAGATTTGTTTTGATGCCCGATTATTGCTTTCCTTTCACTTTCACGCCAGGCGAATAAGCAACATTTCCTACTCTTAGACGATTGGGACATGCAAATATATTTTAATGTTTTAGATCAATCAGTGGATGGGTGACATGGTCGCAACATATTCTTTCATCAGCCAGGTAAACGTCGGTTCGTCCTATGAAGGAAGAGTCATCAACGCTCTGAAGGTAAGGGCAAAGTTTACGAAACATTCATCCTAGCGGGCGTGATCTACAAAATTACCACGATGGAGAGAAACCACTGTTAAAAATGACTAATTGCTAATTATACTTTATAATTCGAAAGTGTTCTGTAAAGGTAACGAATTTCCGAGTAGAATACTAACCTTTAATTTAGAAACGGAGCTTTCGAGTTCGGTTGCTGCGACAGTTTTAAGTAGCCTATAACTCATAATTTCAGCTTTCAAGAAGCTCGACTTCTAAGCCACAATATGTCATCGACTGTGGCCTCCACTCTCGGGAATGGATTGCCCCAGCTTCCTGCATGCACGCCGTTCGAAAGGTAATTAATTACCTCTAAGACACCGTTTCGGAGTTTATGTTTAACTCACATAGTTTTTTTTATCTTGGGTAATTTAACTGTTTTAATACATACCAAATGGATTAGTCATTATGTAATGAAAATTCAGTGGATAAAAGCACCTAATGGCAAATGTGATTTAAAACCCAATTTTTATCGCTACAGTTTATGCTGTTGCGTGGTTGGTACGTTTTAATGTACACACATGTTTCCCTTAAAGCTGTACCAAAAAAACAAGTAAAATTGCCGGCGCATTGTGTTATTTTACAGAATAATAATTCGAGTTACATTTATAAAACAGTTTCTGTAACCACTCCATTTGGGTTGAAAACTTAGCCTGGTAAAGAGAGTAAAACAGAAAGCTTATGCATGGATCAATGCTGGCATTTGCAGACATACTGTCCGTTTGCCCCGAGCCTAACTCCTTTTTATTTAGCTTGCAGAAGCACCTGCAGGAAGCGCTGAATACAACATCCTGAATGCGATTGAAATCTACGTTATTCCAATCGCCAACCCTGATGGCTACGTCTACACTTGGTCAGATGTAAGTTGAACAGCTCGGGTGGCGTAACCCAAGGACACCATTTTATAAAGCATAGCTGTATATAGAAATAACCTCGCTTTAGTTCTTGCGGCCAAACACTTCCTAAAGACACGTCCATTTAGCACTAGTTCTTTGAATTTTACAAGTTAAACGATGTTCGATTTGTTGTTGTTTTTTCGGTTACGGTTACAAGTTAAATATTTTCGTAATGCTTTTTCGGCTTTACGAAAAAAACAGTAAATTACATACTTAAAAATAATCTAGTTAAGAATGATTTACAAAGGTTTGTAGGGGAAAAGTGGGTAAAATGGGCCACCTGGGTAAAATGGGTCCCCTCCAATTCTCAATATATTTTGAAGAATAAAATTTGCTGCAAGAACCATTGTCAGTATATCAAATTATGGAATCTCCAAACCGAAGTTTGAGCGTGAAATCACCAAACTCAATGTTTTCTGTAGTTATTTCGGTTTGAGAAGGTCTGAATCTAAATTTGCAATTTTTGTTTTCTGCTAATATATAATAGAAAAGATCAAATACTAAAATAACTTTTACTGTAGTTAAATAGAACTATATAGCCTAGACCTACTTTTACTGGTAGTAATAAAACTTCTTTTTTAAAGAATTTTTTATAGAGATTTTAAGTCGTATGTTGGCACCTGTCTAATATGGGCCCCCTGTAGTCATTTGGTAACTAACGGGGCTAGACTTAGCATTAACAGTACTAAAGGGCTGGACTTAGCACTAAATTATGTGTTTCACAATAAACTAAACGGGGTTTCTAAATGCTATTAATAACATGAATTGATAGTTATGCTTCCACTAAAGTAGCAAGGTGTTATTGCATTAGTATACTAGTAATTGGGTATTAAATAAAAAGTAATTGCAGTAATCCAAAGTGATAAATTAAAAAAAACAAACTACATCATAAAAAGAAAAGTAATAACATTGTTTATATGGGAAGCGAATATTGATACTGTTATCTAACGAAATGTTAATATCAAAACCGGGCCCGGGGCCCATTTTAGACTACACCCTTGTCTAAAATGGGCCACTAACGAAATATTTTTCTTTGTTAATAAAATATATTTAACAAAAAATATTAGAAAGTTAACATGTTATGTGTGAAGACTTTGGTATTAGGTGACACCACATGAAAAACTTAAGTCCAGCAGGCTTTATATCAGTAAAAAATCCGATTTGCAACTAAAGGGCCCATTTTACCCAGTCTTCCCCTATGTGTAAATTTTAAATCATTTTTAAGTTACATTGTTGATCGTGTGTAGGATAGAATGTGGCGCAAGACAAGGTCGGATTACGGCAAGTTCTGCCTTGGAGTGGACCCCAACAGAAACTGGGACATCAACTGGTCTGGTAAGTGGACGTTGAAGAAAGATATTTGATCATTGCCCGACCGATTAGCCTGTTGTGTTAGTGCGCTGCCATTCAGCCAAAGGGTTCCAGATTAGAAACAGGTCACTAGCTAGTAGGTTGTGACTTTAGGCAAGTCATTTATAAGATCATTGCCTAAACCCAGAGAATTAACGTGTTCTACCAAATTGAAGAACGTTTAAATTATACACACAGCAATAGCTCCGGTGGGCGCGAGGTGATCTGACGATTGCCTGTTTGTTAACGCTCCTTGTGTTTTCTCAACCACGGGGAGAAATATGAATATTGTATTCTACATTGACAAATCAAATACGTGTGTTTCAGGTCCAGGAGCGGATTCAAGCCCGTGCAGCGATGCTTACTACGGACCTTCTGCATTTTCCGAGGTTGGTTTAGCTTTGTAACAATTCCTTAAACCTCAACATGCGCATTTAGAATAAACTAGAGAGTGTCAACCACGTGTTCACCATCACTATTTGTAAAACACATGTTGTATGCCATATATTCATGCTACAGGGTCCCTAACCACAATTTGTATTTTATACACTGAGTATGTAGTTTTTGTTTCTGCAAGCATAAACGCATGGGTCCCACAGTTAACAAACCAAACTTATGTTCCATGTTTAGTTAAATAAAGAATAAACGTCGTGAAGTTACGAACATTTCAACAAAAATGTTTAAATTATAGCTTCTTTTCAAGCGCTGTAGTGAAAGAAAGCTAAATTCCCAAAACAGTTAGTTTTTCATTGTTTCAGGGAATTCCCCTGGGTTTAGTAGATAAGTTTTTGTTTTTACATAAGTAAGTCATGTTATGTAACAATTCTTAAAGTTTTATTCTGATTTGTCGACTTCTTGTTGGAGATGTCGGTGCGATAGGCTATGGCATGCCTGTCACAATCACAATTCAGAAACATATCTTCGTTTCATGGAAAATAACCTATAAGTAGGCCTAAATGTTTTCTTTTTTAATTGGAACAGAGTGTCTAATGTTTTAACATTTTACCAAATTTTAATAAAATTAGAGCAGCCGTTCAAGCGCTATGGCTTCAAAATCTAATTTATTAGAAAAAAACGTTTTGGTTTTTAACGTCTGAGGGGAATTCCCCTGGATTCATTACCGAAATTTTTTTGTTTCTGCATATATAGACCGTGTTGTCTTACAAATGTCCAATTTTCATTGCGATTTCATTACTCTTTTTGGTAGATGTCGATGCGACATGGCATGCTTGTCGCAATCATGATTTAAGAACATATCCTATTTTTGGGGTATTTCCCTTGGTAATTTTAATTTTTCTTTAAGTGTTGAATCAGTGACTAATGCACTTACATTCCACGAAATCTGATTCAAATTGTATCGGTCGTTTAAGCGCTATGCCCAAAAAAGGCTATTTTTTCAGAAAAAAAATATCGTTTTGGTTTTAACGTCCCAGGGGAATTCCCCTAGATTTATTACCCAAAATTTTGATTTCTGCATATCTAGACCATGTTGTTCAACAAATCACCGAGTTTCATTGCGATTCCATTAACCCTTCTGGTAGATGACGGGGCGACATAGCATGCCTGTCACAATTATCATTTACCAGCAAAAGTTTAATTTTTAGGGTATTTCCCTAAGTAATTTTTTTATTTCTTTTAAGTGTTAAATCAGTGTCTAGTGCACTAACATTCCACCAAATTTGATTCAAATTGAAGCAGCCGTTCAAGCGCTATGGCCTAAAAAGCTAATGTTTTAGAAAAAAATGACCTTTTTGGTTTTTAACGTCCAAGGGGAATTCCCCTAAAATTATTACCCAAAATTTTGGTTTCTGCATATCTAGGCCATGTTGTCTAAAAAATCACCAAGTTTCATTGCGATTCCATTATTCCTTCTGGTAGATGTCGGGGCGCCATAGCATGCCTGTCACAATTATCATTTAACAGCAAAAGTTTAATTTTTAGGGTATTTCCCTAGGTAACTTTTTTATTTCTTTTAAGTGTTAAATCAGTGTCTAATGCACTTACATTCTACCAAATCTTATTCAAATTGGAGCAGCTGTTTAAGCGCTATGCCACAAAAAGGTAATTTTTTTATAAAAAATACCGTTTTGGTTTTTAACCTCCCAGGGGAATTCCCCTTGATTTATCACCCAAAATTTTGGTTTCTGCATATCTAGACCATGTTGTCTAACAAATGGCTAAGTTTCATTACGATTCCATTATTCCTTCTGGTAGATGTCGGGGCGCCATGCCATGCCTGTCAAACCTTTGACGAAGAAAAAAAAGAAAAAAAAAAAAAAAAAAGAAAAAAAAAAACGGACAAAAACAATATGTGTCCCAATTTTTCAATTGGGACCCATAATTATGTCGGATAATCTCATATGTAATGTTTTTATCCGATAATATATGTGTTTATATCCTTTAACAAGGGCTTACTATAAATACAATTTATGCGAAAACATACGTGATAAAAATAACTAAATCCCCCGAGCCGTTGGGTGCTAATTATGGGTAGGTCATTCGCACGAATTTGTTCCACGATTTATCCGAAATATATTTCAAAAAGTATTTCCTGTGGGAAATATCACATAATAAAAGCGCGTAGATAATCTAACAATTAGTTCCGGCACGATTTATCCTAAAATAATCTTCGTAGATGTTAATTACATTAAGTCACGACTTTATCTATCGATAGCGGTGGATATATTCTTACTCAGTGTATCCCCATTATCCAGGATATGAATTGTTACTCCATCTTTCTAAGTCAAGTCATATTTTAACCAGGTTTTAATTATATTTTACAATTGTAATAAAAGCTGTCCGACCGATTAGCTTGGTGGGTTCGTGCGTCGCCTTTCAGCCGATATGATGCAGGTTCGAAACTAATCCCTAGCTAATCGGTTGTCTTCGGCAAGACACTTTGTCTGAACCTAGTACAATGATGAGTTTTACCAAATTAAAAGAACGTAGCCTACGTATTAACCGAACTTAACACACTGCAATAGCTTCGGTAACTCGACGGTGGGTGCAAGGTAAACTGACGATTGCCCGTGTTAACGCCCCTTCTACGGGTATAAACATTATTATCCTGTCCTATATATCCTTAGTTAATTATACTCCCGTAATCGTAATATATACTATCCGTATCCGCACAGGTCGAAGTCGTCGCACAGAGGGACTTCATTATTGGCTTGGAAAACGTACAGGCTTACATTGATGTCCACGCTTACGGAGAATACTGGATGTACCCATACGCTTACACCCACAGTCAGTGCGCTGACTATTTAAGCCTGGTGGGTGTGGGAAACTATTTGTTCCATCGTCGTGGATGGGATAACGAAAAGTAGTGACTTTTCTACATGTTTATAGTTAGTGTGGTATTTTAAGTACCTTGCCCAAGCACACAGCCAGTGGCTGGCTTTGATCAAATTGCTGTCTGGGATTATTGGAGTAGCGAAAATACGTAAAATTTGGTTGAATTGCCTTTTTACCGTGCAAACTTTCGAACCAGCGTCAGGCTTGCCATGAAGACCGTTTTTACATATACTTCTGTATACGAATCGGTCGCGCTAATCATTTAGCCGCATGACCATTCATTGTGTTTAACAGGGACAGATCGCCATGAACAGCGTCAACGCTATTTACAATGTGAACGGACAGTTCTACAAC
>CH002597.1:1131639-1142474 GCA_000149265.1 Ciona savignyi
AAAAGAATGTAACACGTATGCATATTGCTAAAGAAAACCAGGAGATATTTTAATTGCATTACCAAAATCATGCCCAAAATATTATAAACTGTTTTTTTATATATAGCTCCAGACTGTTTTATTTTATAGAAGATAGGATATTCATGTTTACCCCCGTGAATCGATGAACGCAAAGGGGTTAACACACGGGCAATAGTCAGATCATCTCATGCCCACCGTCGGGTTACCGGACCAATGCACTGTATTATGCATGATTTAGACGTTCCTGTCCGTTAAGTGCCTAGCGCAAGCAACCAACCGACTATCTGGCAACCAATTTGCCCTTTTTCGGCTGAAAGGTGGCATTAACCAACCAAGCTAATCGGGCGGACCAAATTTTGATTACCCACATACATGCAGGTCTCTAAACAACGTCCACAAAGCGAACATACCAAATATAGCAAACTGCTGCCGTGATAGCAAGTATAGTAAACCCCTATCTCCTATTTTGCATCTGCCTTACAGACATCGCATCTGGCAGCACGGCAGATTACATCTACAACATGGGCGTGAAATGCACATTTGCAGCTGAATTGCGGGACACTGGGAACTTTGGCTTTGTTCTTCCGGAAGCGTAAGTATGGCACTTCATTCTGATGTTGGAATTCCCGTTTTTCCCGGGACTGGGAAAATGCATGGGCGTTTCCGCAATCGTCCGACTACCTCGTTTCTACCATCGAGTTACCGCAGTTATTTTTGCGTGCTCAAGATAATAGAGAGCGACCTATTGTTTTATCCACAATTCTGGTATCAGAAAACAAATATATGCACAGTCTCTAATAAGAGAGTAAATTTGCGTATCTGGTATCAGAAATTAAATATGCGGTGTATAATAAGCCATCAACTACAACCCTCGCGATGTAAATATGCGTATGCAAATAACCAAACTGTGGGCACGAACTGGTGGTTACGTCTGTTCAGAAAACCACCTTTAATATTCGAGTTATACAAGTTTCTAGCCCAATGACACCCATCTAACTGGGATATAGGAAACGCTCCTACATTCGGGTTAGCAGAGCTATTGTAGTGAGTTGTGTTTGATTCGGCTGTTCCTTCAAGCTGGTAGAAACCGTCATGTCACTACGTTCAAGCAATGTCCCTTAAGTCCCTATCCAACGATAAACCCGACTAGTTAGCGACCAGTTCCTGACCTACAACCCTTCACTTGAAAGGCGACGCCCCAACTTCCAAAGCCAATCGGTCAGACTAAAACTAGTACCTGGTTTCGATTCCACTACCTCTTGGCTGTGTGCAAATCACCAATGCCCTTACCGATAGAGTTAAATGGACCGAACGAAAATCAGAATGTTGGATTTAACCCATTCTAACGCTTATTGGCCAACGAAGGAATAGGACTCGGCCCGGTATTTAATTTAGGTGGATTTTTTAACGCCACATTACTTTTTTGGTTCCATGACAACTGAACCCCTTACAACTGAACCCCTTACAACTGAACCCTTACAACTGAACCCTTTACAACTGAACCCCTACAATTAAGCCCCTTACAACTGAACTCCTTTTAACTGAACCCCTTTAAACTGAACCCCTTTACAACTGAACCCATTTCAATTGAACCCCTTTACAACTGAACCCCCTTTTCAATTAAAAGCGTTCGGTTAAAAGGGGTTCAGTTGTAAAGGTGTTCAGTTGTAGGGGCTCAGTTGTAAGGGGTTCAGTTGTAAGGGGTTCAGTTGACTGGTCACCACTTTTTTACCTGTTATAACGTGTGTATTTAATGATTTTTTTTAACTGCTGTAGTTTTGTGTTTTTTCCGCCCTCTTATTTGTTGCGCCACTCTTCTTTATATATAACGAAGGAAAGAACAATAAACTAAAAAAATAATCTTAAATATGTCTTTTAGTTTTAACCCGTTTTAAATCATTCAGATTCATCCAGCCAACAGCTGACGAAACCTTTGCGGGACTCATGGTTATAGCAGATGCTGTGCAACAGGGCAAATGCGTAAAATAAATGAAAAATACAACTTCAACGGCTCTACCGAATTGAAAATTAGGATTACTTATTTTAACAGAAAAAGGTTATCCCAGTCGAGCTGATTAGCCTATATCAGTTGTTCTCAACCTTTTTGGTACCGCGCCTCCGTAGCGTGATAAATGACAGTTTACGCCCCCCTAGCGTTTGAATGCTGTGTTCTGTATTTTTTCCAGGAAACAAAGAAGCGTATTTTATACATGTGAAAATATGTTTATTTTTGTCCGCAAAGCTCGGATTATTAAAATTAATAAAAAATGTCCTGTAAATTTATTAAGGCTCGCGCCTCCCCTAAAAATTTCTGTACGTCCCCCTGGGGAGGCGTTTCGTTTTTGTTCAATACTTTAAACCAGGGGTGCGCAACTTCTATAGTCAGCTGCCAGATGTGGGAAAATGAAGGTCATGTTGGTCCGAATTATTACATGAATATTTTTTTAATTACACGGTATGGTTGGATACAGTCTGCAGTCCGGTAAAAATCCGGGTCGCATGTTGCCCATACCTGCTTTATACCAATCAGTTAAGGCAAGATTGGTCATACCCTATACCTAAAATAAATAATTGATTTATTAAATACAGGACCAGCTAAAAGAATATTTTTCAATTATTATTAATAAACGAATTAACCCACATTTATACCCGTGTATTTAATCTTAAGTTCGACATATAACAAACGCAAGGAAAACTAACCTTAAATTGCATGTATAGAAAATGACACTGGCAGTAAGATTAAAATTGAATGGCAGTAATAAATTGACAGCTCTGATCTCTTTATAAAAGGCTACAGCTGCAAAAACAAAGTGGTTAAGTTTGACTAATAAGATCCATATTTTAAACAATTAACTGCCGGTAATAAAATTATAATTACTTATTTAATTGAAAGAATACAATTGGTAGTGTTGGCTACATAATATGTACAGAATCAAAGGACGTTGATGTCTAATTAATAATAGCATAAAATGAACAATAATAAGTTGATATTTAGCTAACCTATGATAGATTACATCATTGGCTAGTAATAAAAATAAAATACGTATTACGTAGCCTAATATAAAGGGGCGAAATACATTATCATACAGACTCTTTAGCTTTTACTACAAATCATTTATATGTTATATACAAATTTGTCTGGCCGAATTGCTTGGTGGGTTAGTGTGTCAACTTCCAGTAGAATGGTTTCTGATTAACTGGTCGTTCACTGGTCGCTTGTGTCCTTGCCCCTTGGGCAAGACACTTGAAGGACATCACACACACATATTGACTAGTGAATGGTTCTTTGTGTTGTACATTGTACTAAACTGATACTTCTTAATTATACACAACACACGGCAATAGCTCTGTTAACCCGACAGTGGGCGAGGGGGTATTCATGAGGATAAAACATAAATATCCTATCCTTTTCTTAATATCCTATCCTATTCTTAAAGTCTACTTAATGTAATAAAAAGTTGTCGAAGTATGTATGGGAGTACAATCGTTATATTTATTATTTAAAATACTCACTGTTTTCATAAACGTTGAAATTGCAGTGAAACCTTCAGTTACATTAGAATAATGAACGACTTCAAAATTGTCACAGTTTTTAGCCCCTTCTATCATGGCTGACAATCCTGCAATTGATTTCACTGAGTAAACAAACAGACAAAGCAAGGAAAAATAATAAATAAACGATATTAATAGGAATATTTAAACACTAAACATTGGAAGATTTGTAATTCTAATACCATACAGCCTAATTAAATCAAGCTAAAAATTACATATGAGAAGTTGAGGATAGGAATGGATATATATAAGTTTATCCCCTTGAATGGGAAAACCAAGGGGGTTAACACACAAGCAATCGTCAGATCACCTTGCGCCCACAGTCGGGTTACCGGAGCTATTGCACTATGTTTAATATGATGTTCCTTCAATTTGGTAGAACCCATTAATATGATGGGGTTAGGCAATGACCGTTAAGTGCCTTGCCCCATAGACAAAACCAAATAGCTAAAGACCAGTTTTGAATCTGCAACCTTTCAGTTGAAGTGCGTCGCACTAAACAACCAGACATACCGGCCGCACAGACATAGTGTACACAAACAGTTTGCAATAATTACAGTCATTGTTATTATTCTACAGAGCTATAGTCGGAACTTTTGTATAAGATCTGCAATTTCTAGCATGTATTAAGGCTGTAGATTTTGTATTGAAATTTTAATAATTCTAATTAAATCTACAAATGTTATAAATTCCCTATTTTGGCTTAAACTAGATAAACCCTTTCTGTGTCTTAAACTAGTTGAACCCTTATGCTTGTTTTGGTCAGAGGTTAAGAATTGTATTGAATCAAAACGTGTTTGTATTATTATACACGATTATACACAATTTACATTGAATTAAATTTTAAAATATTCCATTCCTACGGTTTAAGTTCAATCCATTAATCCACCAGGAATGTGATGGTTTCGAACCAACAACAAGGTTGAAATGCATACCCTCTCACTAAGTTTTGTGGCTGAGATATATCAGACTCCCATTTAATCAAATTTTGTTCTGTTCATCTGGCATTTCTATTTCACCAATGTCACTGTATTATTTTCTTTCAAGCAACGTTTTAACTGCAAATCCAGTATTTAACAAAGAAATAACAACAGCAACTCTAAATATCCATTTGTACCAGGGCAATGCCAGATTTGACATTCGGATTTGAAGTTTTGTATATATCGCATTGCAATTGTTAAGTTTTATTTTAATTTTCCATGTCGTGAATGAATTTAACTCTTTCACTCCCGGCCAAATGCATTAATTTAAACATGCTGTCCCGCAGTGTTTTTTACAATTTTTGGTCATTTTCAAATTAGCACAGTTTTTCTCAAATTTATGCTATGATTTAATATTTAGTATGGTTGGAAAGATAATTTATCCCTCTTTTAAACAAACCGCACACCTAGAATCTACCTCCAATAAAGAATATATTATGTAAAGAAAATTCTGCTCGACTTTGAAAATTTTGAGGTGCACTGACAAACGAAATACTCACTAATTATTGGTATGCCCAAATGATATGAAAATTGGAATGTAGATTGTCTAATAGTTTTTGTACTCAGGAAAATTTGAACTGTAGTCACTTGTAAATTCGTGTAAAATCGATAGAAATAAGAGGCGAAGCCTTGAAAAAGAAAGGCTATCACTCCTTGCATTTTTAATATTTCTCCACGAAAATTACAGAGAATAAAATATAGGGTTTCCTTGATCGAATGAGCCATAGCTGAGGTCTCTACCATTACGCATTGCGGAGAAATCGTTTTTTAGATTTGCACCCATTTATGTACAGGCGGGATACCATGTTTTCCCACCAACTCGCGATATATGGCGAGTTGGGACGGAAAGAGTTAAATTCATTGCATATTTTGACTGCATAATTTTCTATAAATTTTGGTACGAACCTTGTTTTAAAAGGATCAGTTGCTTTGTCAGGTGGAAACATAAGGTTAATTAAAAAATAAATTGTGCTAAAACACTACACAATCATATATTAGTTGAGTTTAAAACTTACTTTTGTCAGGAGTAGGGCGAAACAGGCATAGAATTTTCTTCTTCATAGCCACAGCCCTTCCCAACTCATATCCCACTCCTAATGAAGTTGTTGTCACCTCAGCTACCACCACTGGTTAATTTAAATTGTTAGGATACGATATTCATGTAATATTTTAACTCATGATTCTCACCATTTGACATTTCCAACCACATTATGTCGCGATCATGAATTTCTTTATCAGACATACCCGCATCTTCTGCATGCAAAAATTCAGAGGTAAATATAGTTAATAAATAAGTTTAGCAATATACTTTTCCCAATCACATACTTTAGTAATCAGATTCAGACTACTTAGCCTTGGGGATATTGATACAGATCCCAGTCAGACATGTGCCTGGTTTAATACACTTTTTTTGCAATTTTGTCCTTGGCAAGGCACAGAACTTAGTTTGTATTAATCTAGTGAAATCAAAAATAAAGTTATTTTTAAATATAAGACCTCTTAATTTTTTCCAGGGTACTGTTACTCTTATATTTATTCCAGGTTACACGCCCAGGGCACTATCTCATGTGCCTCTAATTATGAAAAGTACGCTCGAGTTTTTTTTTGAAGTTTTTAGGGTAATGTAGATAGATATGTTAGCCGACGGATACGATAGATTTAGGATAGAATAATATGTTTGTTTAAGATTTTTACAAAAAAAGACACTTGGAAGTGTGCACTCTTGGACGTTTGCACACTTAAATATTTGATTCGTGCACAATCGAGATCCCTGCGAAAAGTGACGTACTTTTCATACTGGCTAATTACTACAGGATCACTTGGAGCGCTTGGACGGTTAGAGTTTCAAATGCTACAAGCGATCCTGTAGTAAGTAGAGGCACCCAGGCTAATGTGTTTTTAATCCTACCTTTAATGACACCTTTTTCGTTTACTTCTTTACTGCCCACGTGTTCCGTTAAAACTTTGCCAAAAGATTGCAGGTGTGTAATAAGCTGTTGATAGATATCTGCATCACCTCTGCCGCCTCTTATACTACCACAGAAGTAAATGCACAAACCGTCGCCAGCCATAATGCATAAGCAATTAACCTCAAAGAAACAATAATTTCGCTCATATACGGCAAACGTAAATTCGTTTATTTATATATTATTCGCATCGCTGGTTTTGAATTAAGTGTTAAAATCAATCATGCGTAATAGTGATCAAGCCATAGATGTGCAGTATTAATTTATTTTGGTTATCGTAGCAATGAATTAGTACGGTCGTGTGGCCAAATGGTTAACGCGACCGATACATATACCGACTCTTATACAAAAACGGTCCTAGCGACGAGCCCATCATGGGTTCGAAACTTGGCTCGGTAAAAACAAAACAAAAAAAAACTGTGGAATAACGCCGTGTTGTTGTAAATGCATGCCGTTTTGCCGACCGCGTAGAATTTGTATAGAAGGAAATAGTCGCTAGCACCGAAGTTGGCAAGATGTTAAATTCCCAAGGACCGGATGCCGGAAGAAAAGGAAGCAATCAAGAAGACGCTTTGTGTTATAATGTCATTGCCTGTGAAAAGTTCAAATTCGCCATTACCAAGTGCCCTATTGTTCTCTGACACATCTGCTGTCAACGTTAAGCGTAATTGTAATCTAAACGACCAGTGTGAAACATCCGCTGGCACGTTCAGCTTAATTGTAAACTGAAACATTAGTGTACCGAATAATGGTGTCGAAGACATCACCACACGTTATTCAATATATCTTAAAGAACCAATGAACCACAAGAGAAGTCTTAAATAGAGAAGAGCAACAACGCACCAGCGAAGACTACATTTGACGCACACTACCACACGATGTCAAATAACATAAGAGAAGGATATTTGTGTGCTGTAAAGTAGAGACGTTGGATCACGGTTCAGATACAAGATAGAGTTTTGGGATGAAGGTTCAGCATGTGGGCAGGATACAAGATACATCGAGAGTGGGTTTAAAATACAAGTGCGTCCCAAAGAGCAAGACAGTAAATTGACACTGTATGGCATGTACGACATCGCCAAGTGCATCACCCTAGCAATACCAAAAAATTAAGAACCGCATTTGACTGACATATTTAAGAGACCTGTTGATCACCAAATTCACCAAATGCTGGTTCATATATTTGGAGCCATGCCATCCTCCTGCTGTGTGAGTTTTTGTTAGAAGCAAACGGCTGATCAATTCAACAAGCAGTTTGACAGTAACGCATTAAATACGAAAAAACAATTTCTGTAGACGATTGATTACCGTCTTTCAAAATTTTGCTTAAAATTTGTTTGAGCTGCTTAAACAATTTTTTTGAACTTTAAGACAATACCTTTCCGTGACCGTATATTGAGATGTTTTCCATTAAAACTGCTTGAAAATGCAAAATCAACACCTTCATTTTACAAGTTCCGCTCCTCTATTACATAACTATAAATGAAAACTCTGAAACTCTGCGCCAAGCCTAGCATATGCTACTTCCTCCACACAAAAAAAAACAAGAAAAAAAACAAGATTTTCACGCTTCTTCGTCTCGAGTTTCTTTACTGTCACTGTATTTGTCCAATTCACCATTAATCGGCTTTTTGTTATCTTTCATTGAATCCGGCTTTGATTTCTGCATCCATCTTATCAATGCAAATGTATATGCTTTTCTTAACTTTGCCTCAAGTGAAACCACAAGTTCTTTGTAATCTGAAGAATTTGCCGATGGGACATCTTCTTCAGAATTTAAGTTCACGTATCCTTCATAAACGTAACGCATTGACGAATTCCGGGAAGAGTCGGTCATAAAACTGTGCATTAAATTCAGCATATGTTGTTGCATGGTTGATATACTCTTGATGGAGATTTCTCTTACATACGGAAAATCACTGGAGTATGCTAACTGTAAGTCTCTTTCCAATTTGGAATTAAACTACATTATCTCGCTCTGCGACGTATTTAATGCATCGTCGTATTTTGATATAAAATAAAGTGCGACCAGTGGGTTCAGAACTATATAGGACTCAAACACTCTATTGATGAGCTGGTGGTTTATTGTTTGTATAATAAAGTGTAAACGTTTATCACTTTTGATAAATAGATAAAAAACGACGCTGTATTTAAGATACGCCTTACTCTCGCTTTTAAGCAATTATGTCAGACAGCTAAAGGCTAGCATTGGAATGGTTAGAGGGTAGCCTACTAGGAACTCTGCTTGCATAAACATACAGCATACAAATTTTGTTTTACAAAGAAAAGTGGTTAATCATTATTATTCGCAAATGCGATAAACGAAGAAACCCAAATAGATAAAAAAAACGACGCTGAATTTTAAATACTAATGACTTTCGCTTTTAAGCAATTAGGCCAGACACCTAAAGGCTAATAATGGAAGATATTTGAAATAATAAATCTTTATTTAATTTTTAATATATATAAAATGGATTGTTTTTCTACATCGCATATTTGCATTTGTTTCATTACAGAATGAAAATGCATTTTACGCTCTACTGTAATAACAGTAACAGTTAATATTGCGCAATTACTGTTCTTAATTGTACGGATAGTCAATAAAGATACAAAAAAAACATTTTTTCGTATTTTCTCTTAGCGCCAAGTCATATTACTCCTCCATTATTTCCAAGTAATTCATGTCAAGTAAGGGTTGTTTCATCTCACCAAATGATTTACTAAATCTAATTTCAGAAATGTTAATATTTATAACATAAAAATAACTAATTGTTATGCAATTAAACAGCGGTCGTTTACTAATCAATATCCTTAGGGCCTTTATTTGACTTCTAATATAGTATGTACTTTTTTTGCGAGATAATATAATAGGATTTGTTTTAATTGTTGTAAAATAAAACTTCGGTTTTATGTTGTATTAGAACGAAAACGAGAAATTGTCAATTCCTAAATACATCTTGTTCTTGTTTGATCGTTACGCCGTTTACGAAGCTTCGGGCAAAGAAAAGGCTTTGATAATTTTAATGACTCTTCGCGGTGGCTACGATTAGCATAGGTTGGAATGCGAGTCATTCTGCTTATTGCGAAGATCATGGGCGACAAAAAAAGATCTCCCTCGCATGCAGGAATTTATTTTTGTTGATCAACATTATTCAGTTGTGTTATGCTACGATATTTGTCTGCTTCGTTAAAATATATTTGATATAATCTTTAACATGCTGTTGTAACAATTCTATTTAAAAAATCGTCTACAATGGTAGTTTGTTATATGATGTTTTCATTTATGTAAATTTGCGGATTGCTCTTTCCCGCATATTCTCGCCGAATATTAATTACATTCCTATCTATTCAGTAACGAAGGTAGTAGCTACGCTTGAATGTTATTTTCAACTCGTCCACATCATCACGCAAATCGCAAAAAGGCCGAGAACAACAAAAATGATTCGAATCATATACCAGGACAATGCTATTATAATGTGTTTTACACTTAAGATAAACTAATTAGTGAAGAATAGGAAAAATAGATTCAGGTCGCATTTTTGAACCTCTCCCGGTAGACAAGCGCAAATATTTACGTGTCCAACGTATTAATACACCTTTCCCGTAGGTCCACGAGCGGTATCAACATAGGAAACGGTAGGGGGTCACAGTGTTCAACCGGACAGTAAATATTTTTAAAGGATCGTAAGCATTTTTTTAAATAAAAAATACAACGGAATTAAACGTCTAGGAGGTATCTATGAACATGGCCAATTTGGTTGCCTATTTTGATGATATTCAAGTTTGTATTATAATGACATAACATTAAAGGGTTATTACTAACCAGTGTTGTTTTAAATACAAAAAAGTAGAAAATACCCAGAAAAATACATTAGAAAAATTGTTCCTGAATGTTGATTGTGGCCGGCATGTTTGTCACACTCACAGTCTTTCTACAAAGACTTAAAAAAATAAAACAGCATGAATTGTTAAATAACACGGTAAAGGTTTAAGAAGTTTGGTTAAATAAATAGTCGAGGCATTAAAAAGGATGTAGGTGCTCTCATTCCCATTTTTACTCTTTCCGGGAAGCCGTCTGACATTTGATATTACTCTTACTAAATTTAGTGATTAGTCACATTTCCGTTCTATATCAAAAGGAAGAAAATGTTCAATCAAGTTGAATCTTTTAAAGGATTTAGCTTATATGCTTTAGATATGCACTAGAAAAATTATAAGCAAATTGCGCCCGAAAAACATCGTACTTACTCGATATATAGGTAGGATTTTTTACGAATTTTTGGAACAGATTACACTCAATTTCAGGACTGGGGGG
>CH002597.1:1165652-1186158 GCA_000149265.1 Ciona savignyi
TGGTTGCGGTTATTGTATTTGTCGTTGACGAATCCGGGAGCGTTGACGCGGTGGAATACAAGAATTCGTTAGATTGGATGAATGAAGTCATTTCTTCGTTCAGGTAAAACTCTTAAAACAGAAAAACCGTTAATGTTTTACACAGGTTTTATATGTCCGCGTGTTTTTTTAGTTCCTACATTAATCGAGGTGATGTACACGTTGGGGTTATTGGATTCAGTCACGACGACTCGGATACAAAAGTTCGTATACGCTTACAGAAGTGGAAACACTCATCTTTAGCAAGTACGTGTTGTTTCGTAGAAGAAGCCTTCATATAATATTATTTGAGTTAAACATTTTGTTTTAATTGTGAAGGTCAAATCAATTCTTTAGCGAATGGGAGATCATTTGGTGGACTAACCTACATAGGATATGCCATTAATGTAGCAATTCAAGAGTTTAACAGCTACGGAAGAAAAGACACCCCAAAGGAAATGATTCTACTAACTGACGGACAAGCAACTGCACCTGCCAAAGTTAAACCGGCAGCAGACAAAGCAAGGTAAATATTTACACCTTGTTTTTTTATTTTCAAACAACAAGTAACTATATACCCAAGATGTTTTTGAAGCTGCTTAAATCAATTCTGACATGTACACGCTGGCTCGTTGGTTCTTACAGTTATGTTTTTGTTCACATTTCTACACTTATTATTATAACTGCACAGCTATTTAAACACCTAAGAAAACGGCAAATTTAATATATATTTACCAGCTTTAATACACTATATTGCAGTATACAAATGTATCCATTTTATTTTAACAGAGCAAACAACATTATCACGGTTTCCGTTGGCGTTGGTGGAGGTGTTGATGAAGCGCAACTCTTAACGATAGCTGGCTACTCATCTCGTGTATTTAAAGCTTTAGATTATGGTAATCTAGCAAGTGTTGTAGAAGGAGTTACGTCTACCATACAAGACATCGCATCTGTAAAGCTAGAAGGTATATAACATGATATGTTTAGTAAGGCTGAATATATTGAACGACTAGAGTGGCTAACTCGTATTAACCACCATACTTTATACATTCAATTTTGAATGTATACACAATATATTTCTGTAAGCAAAAACGTTTTGTTTACTCGTTATCTAAGCATACCATAAAAAAACGTTATGATTGTTACATTTAATAATTTTCTCTCTCTATTTTTTTATACCCGTGCGGTGCATTATTTTAAAATTCTATGTATTTAATATTTTTGGCGATTTCCAGGGGCAATTTGGATTTTTTTGAGGGCAGTTATGTTTTCGGGATCCAGTTTATACATCTCAAATTTACTTACGAAACACTGATATATATTTATAATTTTAACATGTCGGAACTTTTCCTCGTTTTTTCGTAGATGAAATGAGCGTTGGTTTCAATTTAATTAGCATTACTTAAAGTTTAAACCTGATTGGACTTTCTTTTCTGCATCAATTGCTGGCGACACAGCATGTCTGTAACATGCGTAAAACAGAAAATAATACTGAGACAAAAAATATACGACCTCCTTGGATCCAAAGTGGACTCTTATTAATTTAAAATCCTGTTTAATTTTACCAATATAGGCGAGGTTACCAACACGACAAACAAGCTAGAGGAATGTCAACTTGGAATTTCATCACATTTAACCAAGGTGCGATACGAAGTTAAATTGTATACTACACAGATTTAGAAGGGAATTTGTTTTTTTTCCTGTAAAGTCTTATCTTGTTTGTACAATAATAGAAGGATGCTAGTATTTTATTTTAGAAAAACAACTTGTACATTGGTGCGGTTGGTTCGTATGATAGAGCTGGTGCAGTTGCTGAATACAGTGCAATTGGTGGTGAGGTTCAAACAACTTATTCTGCAATTCTAAACGAGACAGAATACGCTACAATGGTCTCTTTGGAAAATACTACGCAGGTGTCGGATTCTTATTTAGGTAGATTTATAAATAAAGCTGTAAAGTTATTAGACACTCACCCTCTTCTTCAAAGGCTACTCTATATCAAGTGGCAATTTCTTTGGAGGGAATATAGAATACGTGGCAAGCGGTGCCCCACGATACATATCAAAGGGAATGGTTAGTACATCGCACAATGAGTAAATTCGGTATATTTTTTAATGAGCTAAAACAAAACATATATATACCTAAATAAACTGAATAATGAGTAGACAAATCAAAATGTGTTTCCTAAAGTTAAAATTGTTGCACAGTATTTAAATCTGACAAAACGCTCTATAAAAAATATTGGGTTGGCACTTGTTAAAAAGTCGACTATTATTTAATGCTAAACATTTTAGATGCCATGTGGTAAGTAACTTCACTCTTGTATATTGTTTGTTCTATTAAATATAAAAGACTAAACGCCCCCACGCATCAATGTTAACTAATTTATCGTATAGAATTATAGATTGTAGTAAAATCTAGACAAAAACAAACATACTAAACCGTTGTAGTATATTTTTTAAATGTCTACTTGGTCGACATGGCAAATGTGTTGAATAACAAGATGTTGTTTGTCAAGGTGGCAATATACAGAGCCGATGCAGTCGTTCATTCTTCATCGAAATTTCTTATTCTTCATCCAAGCGAAACATCGAACTTATGGCAATTGGGAGCTTATTTCGGACATTCTGTTTGTTCTGTCGACATTAATAAAGATTCGCTAGACGACCTTCTTGTTTCAGCTCCATTGTTTAACGACGTCACTACCGGTTATGATCAAGGAAGAGTATTTGTTTTTATAAACGATCCAAAAAACGTCGGAATGAAAAACTGGGTAAAACTCTAAGTGTCATCAAACATTTTTATTCTAAAGTAATATTTTTAGACCATGACTTCATATCGCCCACAAGTATTAAACGGTTCGAACGCCAACGGAGCTCGATTTGGAATGTCGGTAGCGGTAGTTGGTGACATAGATAAAAACGGATATGACGATATATGCGTGGGTGCACCGATGGAAGGCGGAAATGCGGTTGAAAGTGGAGCAGTTTATGTTTATTTTATATCTGACCAAGGTATCATGGAAACAAGGAAACAGGTAAATCATATCTTATCAGTTGGCTTACAAAATGCAATACATAAAACTAAGAGGATGCCTTTACAAAAAATGATAAACGTGTTATTCAGCTACCTTTGTAAAGGGCCTTTAAATATAGGCCACCGTTTATGCAAAAAGAAATGTTCCGTCCCATTTCAATCACATTTTCTAAACATATCACGCACACGATGTAGGCTATGCTTTTTTGTTTGTTTTCTACTTGCAGAAACTAGGCGTTCCCATATTTACAATACAAACTTATTCTTCAAAATGCATTTTATACCTACATTGCCTTCTTTGAAATTTTTATGAATGTTGATCCGACGTCTCTAAATTATCTAATCAGACGATAGACCATTAAACACAAATATATTTTTACAAAACTTGGATAAAAATTTTGAATTGGTAACTTACACATTCCTTATTGTCGCCAAAAACAATATAACAGACGGGTGTGATTAGTAACTAAGTAACTAAACCTTTCTACTTCCATAAAAGTCAGTTTACAATAAAATTGGCATTAAGTAGTGATGGTGAATTACACGTGGTTGACATTCTCTAGTATATTGGGTTTAACACATCGTTTTCACACACAGAAGATAATTGGAAAGACCGTAACATCTTTTCTTCTGCGATTCGGGGGGTTCATTTCCAGCGGACGATCATCCGACAATGACGTTGATAAGAATGGTTATTCGGATCTTGTAATATCAGCACCAGCAAGCGACAGGATAATTGTCTTGCGTGCCCGACCTATTGTGAGAGTTCGAACCCAGATTGCATTGGATCCACCATCTATAGACTTAATCAACTGTTTTACAAGTTTATTAAAGGCCTGTAGCAATGTGACAGTCTGTTTAACTGCATTCTACACGGATGAAGCGCCGTTACAAGCTCCAGCACGTGCGTTAATTATATATTTATAAAAAGTTTTCATTTAATGCAAATGAATAAATATTAGTCAGAAAAATGGCTAAACGACACTTGTTAATAATTTCTGCATGTAGTTAAAATAATGATTAAAATACAATATTTGCAGCGCTGAACGTTACCTTGAAATTGGATTCGCTCCTAGGAAATCAGCCAACCAAACGTATTGTGTTTGTGGATTCCGCTTCATCTGGTAAAACTGTGTTGTACAACGTCAGTTCGTCAAGATCTTGCTTTACTTTACAAGTTCAGCTAAATGTAAGATTTAATGCTGTAGGAGGGTTGGGATAGGAAAGTGTATGTTATCGAGTGAAAAAAAACTCGTAAGTGTTATAACACAGCTGCCAGGTTATTTAGTGTCTACTGTGTTATTGGGGAGCTAATGCGGTGGGTTGCATTCGATGAGGTCTTTTTCAACCATACCAAGGCTGATTGGTCTTTGGTTGACTTTGGATCGCTACGAATAACTGACTGAGCTAACCGAGCGGGTTTAGATAAATAATCATATTGCATTAGTAATTTTACAGGTTGATTATTTCGGTTCTGTTTTATCAACTGGAAACTTTCAAATCCCTCCTCGTTTGGAAGTGTCATACGATTATACAAATGATTACAAGAACACTGTCATGTCTCCGATGTTGGAACCATGGTCTACAAAGACTTTAACATCAGATTGGAAAATTCAGAAAAGCTGTTCTGCAAATACCGGCAAGCAATGTATTCACGACTTAAAAGTTGACACAAACTTCTCGTAAGCAATTTTCGCTAAAGTTATTATGGCCCCCACTTAAAATGGTACTATTGGTTACTTTTATGCCGCTCTACAAACTGGTTAGCGAAGCAAATCGAAGTAAACTTTTAATCTCAGGGATTTGTTCACAGCCTACAATCGAATTTTAATAAATATCCACTAGAAGTCAAATTTGCACAAATTATAACGTTTAGGTATGTTTGTTAAAGTTGATGTCCACAACTTAATATATTGTGGATAACCCGAATAATGTAAAAATAATTTGGAAAAATCGAAATGTTTTGTGACGTTCGAAGATAGAATTTCAGGTCAAAACCATCCAAAGGTTTAGCTTAAATGATCGGAATTTCAATAAACTTAAAAAAAGTAATAACCGATCTAATGGGCTATAGATGAAATCGCATCTTCCTGAAATATATATCTGTTGCAACGTGCGTGATTTACATGCTATGAGATGGAGATTTATCTGGCTAGATCCTAACAATACTACACAACATGGAATGTATATATGTTAATCTAATTATTACCAACGTGGTTTATTTGCTTTCCACTTTATATTTCTTAAAAGACGCACTTTGTGGTTCCAGTTTATCAGAGTTTTTTTGGAACTTTAAAACACCATCGTACACGTAAATTAAGGCAAATAAGCACGGTGTTTTTACGAATACTGACTTGAACGAGTATACCGACCCAATTTTCCAAGTCCATGTTCTATTGCTATGGACTTAATACACACCCCATAATATTCATTCAGCGTTCCACCGGAAGAAAGTCCATTGATATTAGGAACGCAACCAGGAATTTTTTCAATCTATGTGAATATTAGTAATCTTGGCCCAGATCACTCGTACTTTACAAGAGTTAACATCATCGGAAATTTAGATCTGAACAAGGTAATAAAATGAAATAACATATTGTATATGGCGATTCAAGTAAAATAAATAAATTTATAGGTATCCGGATCTTGCATAAGTGTTATAAAACATGAAAGACCAGATACCACATTGGTTAGCTACAAGGCTTCAAATTCTTTTATACAGGGTTTAATGCTAAAAGGAAAGCAGGTAATTACAATATATTGACCGATGAGTCTTGAATCTGCTAATAAATTGTTTTGATTAGTGTTCCTTTGTATTGGAGTATACACTTGTGTCGTTGACAAAGAGAGCAGAAGTTCAGAATATTCTCATACAAGGAGCAGTTTACTCGAAGTAAGTAGGCGCTAATATGTACATCTACAAAGCATTAAGCGTTATTGAAAATAGAATTCATTTGTAAAAAAACACGATTTAAAGGAGAAATTATTACAATGTGTAAATAAATTAATAGTATATGTAATAAATAATTCATGCTTTGAACTTTAGTGTAAATGAAACAAACCATAGCATTGACCCAAAGAACCTGAACAACAATTTCAAATTCCAAAAGAAAGTTCTCTACAAAGCTTCCATCGGTCACACCAGGTAATACAGAATAATTTATGGTAAAAAATCTAACAACCAATTTTTCTCTGTTTAGTTCATCTAAACCAATCGCGGTATTCTATAATCGCACAGTGGTGCCATCCGCCTTCATGCACAACCTTAGCAACACTATTTTAGGCATGTCTAACAACATAACACACGACCACACGGTAAAGAAAGGAGTATACGTAGCTATTTTGTAATCATGTTAACACGTTTATAAGTATATTCCTTGCCAGATTTACAACCGTGGACCTAATTTGGTATCTAAAGCTTCAATGGTGTTTACATGGCCTCGGCAAACCAAAGAAGGACTCCCCTTGCTATATCTTTACAAATTCCAGTGTATCGTAAGTTCTGGTGCAGCTGGCTTTAAAATGCGTTTAACCAATTATTCTCCATCTCTTTAATGCAAACAACCTGCTACAGAAAGTTAGATATGTTTCTCAACTTAAAATTGTAGATCAGCAACCTCAACTCAAAACCTTTCAAAATATGCTTTAGAAATTTAAAGCGGGTCATACATAAAAAAACAGGCAGGATATGCACAATTTTTAATTTTATTTTTATAAATGATTAATTTTATTGATTATACCCCATTTTAACGTTTTTTCTAAGATCTTTATTAGTCTCATGTTTACAGCCTCAGGGTATATGTCAATGCAACACGATGAACAAAGTAAACGAATACGGACTTGCAATCAACAACGAAACAAGCTCAGCGAATATCTCAGTCAACTTTGATTCAAATGTAACTTTGCCCGATATAACAGTAAGTTGTCTCGGTAAATATTTTTTGACAAAATTGCTGTAGCTATTTTTCATCTATAGACATGTAGCGATGTCAAATGCGACACCATTACTTGCCACGTGAAGCAATTTGAAAAATTTTCAACCGTTGTTGTGTCGTCATCCTTCAAAGTGTGGATACCATCTTTGGCAAAGGTTTTAACACATTTTTAGCAGATACAAGTAAAGATCGGATTAAGTTTTTAAATGTAATTTTTGTTTCTTCTTAGCCTCAACTTGTCAGTCGATTTTCAAGTTCGTTGAATTTCAGTTATACTGAGTCTCCAATATATAATCAGGCAGCAGTCATATCAACGGTGAGCATTTTTCTTTTGACCATATGGCCCTAAATTCCTTATTCCCGCACAGGCGACCACCCAAGTATCAGCTTATTCTCCACCTGTTCCGCCCAATGATCAAAGTCAAGCTAATATCGGAGCCATTATAGGAGCAATTGTGGGGGGCATCATCTTGCTCATAACCATAACACTTATTATGTGGAAGGTATCCATAGAAATAATTTGTTGTTAGTTTTGCTACGCAATATACGCATTAACCATTTTGTATATAAAACAGGCTGGATTTTTTGAAAGTAAATATGCCAGGATGCGAAGAGAAGCTCAAGAGGAAAACAAATCAAACCAAGACACAGAACACTCTGACGGAAAAGATTAATCTTTTAATCAGGGAATTGTTAAACGGTTGATATCACACTTAATATTATCAACAGTAAAATCTTCAGTTTGGTGCATTCCTTATTATTCCAGACTGTATGCTTAATTGTACTTAATTGAAAACAAAAATTGTAAATTCCCTAAAATATAAATTATGTTAGCACGAAAACGGAAATGGGATCTAGTTTTTGCCTTGGTATGCACCACATCTTTTAGTTTTCTTCCCATCATTAGTTGTACCGGGAACCTTCATCACGATTAGGAGATTATCTTTGCTGCAAATTAATTATGGTGCGTTATTTTTTTCTTTTTGAAAACAATTTAAAACAATTTCAAGTAAAAATCAATTATCCTGCGATATATATTTCTCGGCAAGGTTGTTTAATTTTAAACGTATTGATTTTTGGTAATTTTTGAACTTTAGGTTTGTGTATATACATTTATATTGTTGTAGTCAACTATATTACCTTACATATACTAATGAAATGAAGTTTAACATGATCAGGCTTAAAATCTATCCACTGATTTTTCATTAAATCAATTTAGCTTAATAACAATCGTTAACAAAATTTCCCCACCTAATTCCCAAAGTTAGTAAAAACGTGCAGCATGTAAAACCCCATACGCGCAAACTTTTCGGGCATCGTAAAATGCCCTATTTATTCTGGAAATTTTAATATTAAAATATAACTTGCACCCGACGAAGTAACTTGCATCACGAGTATTTAAAGACGAAAGGCAAAAAAATTGAACGAGGAATTAGATTTTGGATTCAAGAAAATACATTAAGTAACGAAGAAATATTGGCTACTATAATAATTAATATGCGTTCTGTGGAAAGTGAGATTTTAGGCCTTAAACTGCGCATCTTGCCAGGTACATTAAGTCTCTTTAAAGCAAGCTTATAAGCTTGGCTCGCCAATGCCCTGGTCAGTAAAACTAAAGAAAATCAGCGAGCCCACAGATTACTGGACATTTTTCTGGTCTTATTTACACTTATTCTAAAAAAAATAATTTGACCTTGCTTATGACAAAGCTTTCATACGTTGTTTTGTTGTAGTCATAAAATTCATATTTTTTACATAATATTTGCGGTTCATGTATCCAACAGCGCTGGTTCTGCCAATGATGTGAACAGCACCTTCTTCACAAAATTATTATCAGTTAGATCATTATTATTGCAAAACATACATAAAAATCATTATCAAAACCATTATTATGCGAAAACATTCGTAATACAAATTTGCATTACATATTTAAATTCATGTTAAGTACACCAAGGGAGAGTACCATAGTGTACTTGTTATTTTAAGTCCAGCACTTAAAAGAATTTCGGTTACTAAACTTAATTGTTCAATTTGTATTTGTCGATCTTCGAATCAAGGATATTAAAAAATAATGATACTACTACGTAAACGTAACTATGGAATAATTTAAGAAGTAATGGATTAGAAAACGTGTATCAAACTTTAACATGTAAAATCAGTAACAGGCTAGAAAACCGGTAACCAACCACACATGTAAAATAACAAACGGAAAAGGAAACGAAATAACACATAAAGAGTAACAATTTTAATTAATATTGTCACTAGAGCCATATTGCAAAAGGCAATTTGTTTAAACTAACAATTTCTTAGTCTAATTAGGACTGTAAACTCAGCCATTTCGTAGGATTTCTGAACAATTTTATATAAAACTACCATATAGTAGAAATTCACTGTTCTAGATTGGTTAAAGGGATATCATAGCGGTTATACGTTTTCGCCAAATATGGAGCCCTTAAAAACCAAAAACTATAGCGTATGGAGATTGCGTATAACCAATCAGTGGACTTTTTTCAATAGAAGTATTTTGCTGGGAGTAACAATGTTGGTTTGCTTGAAATTAAGGTGTTGGTGATTGTGAATTTTCTAAATAATTTAAAGTGGGAAAGTTTCAAAGTGGGGTACATTCTCACAGTGTTTAAGCATTACTTGAACACTGTTTAGTCGGTAATTAAACACATTTACAAGCGTATTAAAAGTTTAAATCAATTTTAAGAGTGGAGGTTAAACCAAACTCGCTTGGGTTATTGTCTTTAACTCTTTGCCTCCCAACTCGCGATATATCGCGAGTTGGTGAACAAACATGGTGTCCCGCGTCCCTATATATAGGGGCAAATCTAAAATGCGATTTCTCCGCAACGCGTAATGTTAGAGAGCTCAGCTATGGCTCATTCGATCAAGGAAAGCCTGAAATTTATTCTCTGTAATTATCTTGGAGAAATATTCAAAATGTGAGGAGTGATAGCCTTTCTTTTTCAAGGCTTCGCCTGTGTTTTTGCTGAATTTTACACGAGTTTACACGTGACTAACTCAGCGAATAGGAGTCGTGTTAAATTGGGGAGAAGCTCTTTTTGTCAAGCAAGTGTTTCTTTACATTCTCTGTGAATTTCGTGCCGTTGAGATAAAAAGGAGAGCGTTGGTGACGTTTTCGCAGCAGGCGGTTATGCTTCGTGTTCACCAAAGCATGAATCCAGCTGGGCCTGCTGAGCGCACGATAAACAAAAAGGCGGCGAGACTAGCTAGTTCGGTGTGCCCTGCTTTGAAGAATATTGGATATAGTATTTGCGTTTGTTTGGTTTTGTATGCCCTTTTTACACTTCCTTCACTGTTCTTTTTTATACTTTTTACTATTTTAGTTCTACAAAACTAAAAACTTCAATGCGTTTTGGTTCAAGTTTTCATAATATAGTCAGAAAAAAGGGAAATTTCAATTACAAATAGTAAAAAAACTACTGAAGATAGAAATACAGTTCGAATTTTCCTGAGTACAAAAACTATTAGACAATCTACATTCCAATTTTCATATCATTTGGGCATTCCAATAATAAGTGAGTATTTCGTTTGTCAGTGCACCTCAAATTTTTCAAAGTCGAGCAGAATTTTCTTTGCATAAAAAGTGGTGTTCACTAAAGTTTACATAATATATTCTTTATTAGAGGTAGATTTTAGATGTGCAGCTTGTTTAAAAGAGGGATAAATTATCTTTCCAACCATACTAAATATTAAATCATAGCATAAACTTTAGAAAAACTGTGCTAATTTGAAAATGACTAAAAATTGTAAAAAACACTGCGGGACAGCATGTTTGAATTAATGCATTTGGCCGGGAGTGAAAGAGTTAAACACTATGCAACCGGATGATACTTTTCTTCAATATATAGTTAGGTCGGTTGTGCTTTTTGTTAATGTCAATATATCTTGAACTGTTCAACCTTACAACTTTTTGTGGAGGTAATTAGTCTCCTGCGCTGGTGTGTCCCAAAACAAGCCTGTTTTGTCGTTGATTGATCCAGTCGTCACCAATTTTGTATAAATTTAAACACAATGCAATAAGCAACGAGTTAATTTAATAACTTTTTAAGTTACAACTTCACTGAACCCATGTGTGTTTATTGGAATCCACCCTAATTTGGGCGTTCGTCGCCTTTCAGCAAAAGGGTTGTCAAATCAAAATATGTCACTAGGTAGACATTGACTGCTTAATGGATCAATGAACTCTAAATACCAAAAGATTTTGTTAATCACTTGTTAATCAAGATTTTGTTAATCGCAACCTCATTAAACCAAGGTTGTTACCGCTTTACGCATTCATGAGTAAATCTGACCTTGACCGTTTGATTCAGGTTAAAAATACCTATCCCATGTACACAACCACATTATAAAATATTTGTGTGCTTGGATTCTAACTAAAACAAAATCTTCAAACAACCTTAACGTCAATAAATTATGGATTTTGTATTAATATTTTATTGGTTTTGTCATTTTTACAAAGTTGGCATCAATCAAACTTTATAATTCCACTGCCGATCATTTTATCCATATCTGTCAAAGCTTTTGTTACATCATCGAGTTTAAAATATATCATGGGAGGTGGTCGTTCATTAGCTGTTCATTAGCGACTGTCCGCTGAAACCATTTACCGGCCAATAAGTTCAGTTTTGTCGTGGGCAATAAACTGAGTGGGTTAATGGAATGGACATAATCAGTAGAAAGGCCTTAGCACCAAAACACTCGCTTCTGCAGCGCTATAGGGACCACGAGTTTTTAAGATATTTTTTTTTCAGAAACTGGCTCTCCACAATACACATTCATATTTTCTGCATGGCAAGTTGCGATTAGTTTCCTGTTTTTGGCAGCTCAGTTGTTGAATGGTTCCCGTTAGGCCTGTTTAACGCATGCCAAGCCTCGTGTACAAACATGTGTTTCCTGTTATGAGTCTTCTATAAACTGTATAATTCCATAGTCTCAAAGAGCATTCGGTGGAACCTCGCTTGCCTTTGCCGCTTTCTCAACTTTACCCTACCTACTTAAGCTATGCCCCCGTGTACAGTTGTTTAACTGGCTGAACGCGGCGTATTTACCCAATCAAATCCTTGACCTATGTTTACCCCTTATCTTATACCCTGGTAAAAAAACGTCTATAAGTAGAGCGCTGCTACATTTTGTTGACCCCTCGTGTGATGCGAACTAGTATACTTCCGATGTGGATTCAATTTGCAGCGTGTATCTTTCTTTCAATTTTCTACTTCCTTTCGATTTCCCTTTTCAGATTCCACAGATACCCTTTGTCAGCGAAAATTGGTCAAGCCATGTCGGTCAAGTTTTCACCCAAGTTTTCACACGACGAACAATTTATCATGTGTGCCGTTTTGCACTAGTCTATGTGATATATCACAATCATTTTCCGGATGAAAAGCGTTAAAGAGGCTTCTTAGCAACGTGATGAGTCAAAGTCACTATAGCTTAACTAGGGCTGGGCTTCAAATAAAATACTAAGGGGCGAATGCGGACTTAATACCGACGAAAGAAAAATGGCTAAACGAGAAAAACGCGAAATACATACAAACAGAATCGGTAACGATACATTTGTTCCGCATAGAGAAGTCACTAAATTGTGAAAATAATCTCCCAGCCGGCTCAAAATACGTCATATTGCGCGTCGCATCTCCTGAACACATGTAAAATAAGAAAAGTGAGATTCGTGTGAATATGTATGCTATACATCAAAACCATCGTAATGGTCACGTATTACTAAAAAGGGAATAACATGCATATGAACGAATGACAATGCGCGGGCGGATGTGTTAAATCATTTCTATGTCAGTTCTATGACGAAGGTTTTGAATTTGGTTCACTTTAATACTTGTGTTGTAGTGTACATGAATTGATTAATTTACACCTTGACTACGTAAATATTATATTTATTTTGGGGGTTCCGGACCAATCTCAAATGTATTTTGCCTCTATTTATTCACAGAAAATGCGGGATGAAATATAAATAAAATAAACCAACTTTTACTGATACATATAACAAATTATAAGAAAATCTCAGCAATCAGACCATAATTGGTTTTAAAGCAAGCAGAGTTAAAAAAATAAATAATAAAAAAATGAGGTGTCCGAAAACTAATGTAAAATTACGGCGAAATACGAATCATTCTACAATCAATAATTTTAATAGTGCATGATCCGGAGGTATGCGTATAGTAAGTGATAGAAAGGCTACAGCATAGTAAAACACAATCACACTAAGAAGTACTAAAGTGTGTGTTATAGTAACAAGATATCGACCAATCAAAAATATCGCACTTTAATGAGAAAGAAACTACAATTAAAGAGATGTCAGCACACGAGCTTACATCCATGCTAACTACAATAGTAGATAGGATAGGATATTCATGTTTATCCCCAGTGAATGGGAAAACCAAGGGGGTTAACACACGGGCAATTGTCAGATCACCTCCGCCCATCGTCGGGTTACAGGAGCTATTGCAGTGTGTTGTATATGATAGGCCTAGACACGTTCCTTCAATTTGGTAGAACCCATTAATCCGCTGGGTTCAGGCAATGTCTGTAAAGTGCCTTGCCCAAGGACACAACCGACTAGCTAGCGACCAGTTTCGCACCTGCAACCTTTCGATTGAAAGGCTTCGCACTTAACCGCTAGACCAACGGGCCCGACATACTGTTTAAAAAATATTTTTAAATTTCCACATGTTTATTTTTCTGCAATAATAACAGAAAAATTGTAAACCGATTTAATGTGAACATCTGCGTTTCTCATTCCTGTACAGTCCCAAACAATTTTGAGTCCTTCCTCGAAATCATTGGTGTAATCCGATTCCAAAAATTTCTTCTCCCGTTCCCCCTCAGGTAAATGTTTCAACTCATCTTCCTTACGCATCATAAAGCTGTCATAAGCATCCGTTGATTTCACTAATCCTATTACGTCATCTAGGGTACCCATTACCTCAATGAAACAACTATCGTCTCTATTTTTCTTCTCAAAGGGAAATTCCTTTAAAACATCGCTGTATCGGTTCCTTTCGATTTGATTAATGGCCTTGTGAGCGCTGTCGACCTTAGGACCAAGCGTGCAGTAGAAATCCACCAGATTCGAACCAAATTCTGTCATTTTCTCCACATCACCGGAAATGCCAATTGGGATTAATTTTGGAGCACAATAGGCAAGAGCAATTAGGCGACCACCTGGTTTTAAAACCCGCATTGCTTCCTTGTAAAATCTTGGCCTGTCAAAAAAGTGCAACGCAACGCCGACTACTATCACGTCAACGCTTACGTCATCAACTGGCAAGTTTTCCGCAAACCCTTCCTGATACGTCACGTGAGATAATTTGTTTCGGCGCTTTGCTTCTTTCAGCTGATTCACGCTTGGATCTATCGCAAGCACACTTTGGAAATAAGGAGCAAATAAATCGACAGAAAATCCACTGCCACAGCCAACATCTAGCATGAATTCCAAGCTTCGTTTATCTACTTCACCCAATGTTATCCTGGCAATACGTTCGGGGTAGCGAGGTCTGTATTTCTGGTATCTCTCCACCATTGATTGAGATTCATAAAACCTAAGCATTTTTATCACCTAAAATTGTTGCGTTATTGGTAGGAATAATATCCGAATGACCAAGGCTGAATATGAGTCTGTAGCCTGTAGCCAACGTTCATAATATATTTAGATAATAGCATATATTGTTTTACTATGCCTCGTCCGCATCTAATTACATGCAATAGTTATACTTCCCATACTGCTGACAACACGTTTAAAGTCTACAACATGCATAGCAGTTGTTCAACTCCAAGTTAAATACAGTGGTTAGTATGCTGTGTTTTTTTATAAACGGACACGCCTTCTATAGAAACATAATCATCGCAGTATGATAAATCACCATGACAGACATTCTATATAGTATGACTTATACCAACAAATAGAGGTGACAAATTCGCGACCCGGAACTTTTTATCTAAAGTTTTTTAAACTTGAGGTTTTTCATCTAAATGTAATACATTATTTGTAAATCAACAAACTATTTTGTAAATCGGCAAAACCGAATCCGCAAAGAAAACTGAAGGAAAGTGTTGGAATGTACTTATGGGCCATCATAGTTTTTTAAGATATGATAGGATAACATAGGATATTCATGTTTATCCCCGTGAATGGGAAAACCAAGGGGTTAACACACGGGAAATCGTCAGATCACCATCGTCGGGTTACCGGAGTTCTTACAGTGTTTTGTATATGATAGACACTTTCCTTCAATTTGGTAGAACCCAATAATCCGCTGGGTTCGGGCAACGTCCGTAAAGTGCTTTGCCTAAGGACACAACCGACTAGCTAGCGACCAGTTTCGCACCTGCAACCTTTCGGTTGAAAGGCGACGCACTTAACCGCTAGACCAACGGGCCGGACAATATCTTATCTGCGTTGTGTGTGTTGCAACTCTTTACAGACGATATTTGAAATAAGTTCTCCAAAAACCCTGGAAAAACTTTTATTTCAGAAACCAAATTGCTTTTTCTAAACACTCCCAGCTCTGAATAACGGCCATATAACGTAACAGAACATGGTTGTAAGGTATCGAATGACTGGTGAAGACCGACCACCCGTGACCGACCACCCGTGCTTTTCGATTTTCGATTTTTCTTGTAGCTTAAGGCGTTTAAGAATGAATTGCATTTAAAAAAACTTTATACAAAAACGGTCCGAGTAACGATCCCATCATGGGTTCGAAACTTGGCTCGGTAAAAAAGGTTCAGGGTTGTACGGTCGTGTGGCCGTATGGTTAACGCGACCGATACATATACCGACTCGTATACAAAAACGGTCCGAGTAACGATCCCATCATGGGTTCGAAACTTCGCTCGGTTAGAAAATAAAAAAAAAGGTTCAGGGTTCCAATCCAACCACAAAGTAAAAAGTTACTACAAGTGAGTTAATAATTCAAAAGTAACAATTCAGTAAACTAAATAACAACCAAGTTCAGTATACTAAGCATTGTGACCGTGCATATCACATAGGAAACCGAACGGTTTGGATTCGAGTATTTCATCCTAGCGACAAAATCACAAAACTACATTTGATTTCACAACCTTAGAGAGTCGGACATCTGCGGTATCGTGATCTTTCGTGAGAGTTCGCAGTACTTTTCCCGGGTGTCGGGTCTACTTGATCGACGAAAATAAACTGATAAATCACTTCATTTAAAACGGCTTAATATTCGTGTTAGATTTGTGATTATTTTACTACATATGTTTTAAATTTAAGCACCTTGTCAAGCGCTATTAAGAAAAGAAGCTAAATTCCTAAAACAGCCCAATTTAGTTTTTTACAGCCTCTGGGAGTTCCCCTTGTTTTATTAAGTACATCTCTGTTTTTACATATTTAGTCGAGTTATCTAGCAATTCTTAAAGTTTTTCGAATTAACGACTCCTTGGGGATGTCGGGGCGACACGGCAATCATGGCATGATTTTTATAATTATGATATTAAGTCAAATACCAAATATAATAAAAATTGGAACCCACTAGTCAAGCGCTAAGGTAAAAAATGACATTTATAAAAAAAGTCCGACTTAGTTATTCACTGTCCCGGGGAATCCCCTAGGATTATCAACCAAAATTTTGTTTCTACATGTTTAAGTCATGTTATCTAACAATTCTTAGTTTTATTCCGATTTGATCACTCCTTTTTATAGATGTCGGGGGAACATGCCATGTCACAATCATGATTAAGAAACAAATCCATTTTGGGGTATAGTTTTCATAGAATATAATTAAAATACACAGTTATTACATGTAATGTCAGTTAATTTCCAATTAAACCATGCGTTACCGAACAAGTGATTTTAGACTTTTAGATTTATTTATAATAAAAACTCCACGAATTCAAAATTGAAAATTCTAGTCGAAATATTTTTTAAACATATGTTTGAGTATAATAAGTTCGTCATGTGGTTTAAACCAGTAACCAGGTCAAATTGGGTTTGTTGGGCCGAAGTAAAGTTTTTTGATAAAAGTGAAAATGTTCATAGTAAGTTTTGCATCGAAGAGTAGGTTGACTGCAAACAAGAATACACAGACATGAACTTTTACTTCATGAATGGAATAGTGAATTCACGTACACAAATTAACATTCACATATAAAGGCTCCTTGGTGGAAAATTTCACACGGTAATGCAGTCAGTCAAGGAGTGTTCGGCTGCACCATGCATTTCCATGTTGTCAATCGTCATCGTCATTACTTGATCACGTGGACAAAGGCAGAGCTTAATGACGTCATCGATCTCGGATTGGTTAAGAACACGAGGCCAGATCATTGGACTCACGATCTGTCCGCTGTGAAAGAAAACAAATAATAAGAAGAAGAACGTAAGTAACAGTAATCTTACGCGAATTAGGAAATATACCTTGTCTATTGCTGACAGGTGACCGCCATAGTTCATATACAAATAAAGGATTTATAAATAATCTACAACATTTGACCTGAATGATTCTGCAGCGACCAAACCACCCGCATTAACTCGGTCCTGCTCTTGCCCGAATATCATCGATCCTCCACCTCGCACGACCCCACCATTGTACGGGAAACTCCCTAAGCTGGTACCATTGATGTACATTCCAAGTTGTGATGTTTGTGTTGAAAACCAAACGCACATGTGAGTCTGAGGAACAATTACAATCGATAAAGCACGTTACATTTAAATCACTACATAGGTTTTAACGCTACCATGCTTACTGCAAGTTCAGCAATATTTCCACTTTGTAATACTTTATAGAGTTTAAAGTAAATGGTTGTTAGATTTCGCTGTTAGTTTAACATGAGCTTTTTATTTTAATTCTACCGGAATGTCTTGACAAGGGATCGTATCAACCCTAAATGATTGCTCGTACCCATTTGTTGGCCATATTCGTGGTTGTAAATGATTTTGCTATGGCCTGATCTAACAAGAAGTTCACTTTTGTAGTAGTCATTAGTATGATCATCATTTCATTGTGTCGTTTATCACTGGTTGCGTAACTCAACAAACAGTCGCCGGTTAAGCTGGAGGTTCGAAACCACATGCACACGGTGGCAGCAGAGAGGCGAGGCACACTTGGAAGGTATCGAATGTAATCCGTCACTTGATTGACACGAGGGAAATTGTACATCTCACTCGGACAACCTTGGGAAGGAGTTAAATGTTTAAAAAATAACAACAACTAGAGAGTGTCAACTAAGTGGGAACCACAACTATTTTTAAAACCCCCATTGAGTGCCCGCTATACATTTTACTTGCAGAAACAATCGCCTCCCTGGCTACCTCATCATCCTAGGTATATCTTATACAAAGTATAAGTTTGTTTATGACAGCAGAAACCTATAGATTCCCATGTTACCAATCTAAACTTAATATCCATAAAGTATTTAAGTTATGAAATTAATATTTTAATGGATTCACCTGGTGCGCTTTGTGAGGTATGTTTAACCCTTTCTTAGTTTTTTATTCACCTACACCTTCGGTGCCCGCTGGTATAGAATAATCGGTGCTGAATAGATCAGCGGATGTTATCACTATATGTAAATGGTTCGTTATTGTACCACCGAAACATCTTAAAACGAAGCATCAATGCGTATCATTTTATCACATAAATTTATATATTACCGTTCTTATTTTTTGCGTGTCACCGGCAGGCTACTACATCGCCTCTTTGGGCTTAAATTGGGATTTGGGGCTACTTATTAGTAATTAAATTAATTTTATTTTAAATAAAATAAGTAATTAAAATAAAATTTTATTTTTATTACTTAATCTTAGGTTTGATATTTTTTTCATTTCTAATAATTAAATTTAGTTTCCTATAATTCTAACTAGCAAGTTCAAAATAAGAGCACCATCCTCCAATTAAACCCCACCTCTAATAGAACGCCATTATAGGGTAAGGGTGGAAAATACAGAGCCATTGCGCTAGTATAGAGAGTTTACGTCATATTTACTTTGCGAAAACCGAGCAGAGACATTTATTTTTTTAAGAGTCATCGGAAAAACTAATTTATAAGTGCGAGTGGATTTAACCCCAACAAGGTAAAACTGTACTAACCTTCAAAATATATCACCCACTGAACAATAAGATGAGCTTGCCAGCCTGTAGACTGGTCAGTGCGCTCCAAGTTCATTAAAAACCCAGTTGAATCAATATAACCAACTGACACTTTAAATATGTGCGGCAAAGATGGGTCGTAGGTCGTAACTGATGCTTTGACGATAAACGGTTCAAAATGTATGCACATTTGATAGCCAACAAATACCGTTTTCGTCGTAGAACCGGAACTGGAATAAATTTCAGTTTGTCCGTGCTGAGGTGTCATTTCTGCAATATATTGGCGAAGACCTTAAATCAAATAATATATTGTCAAAAAAAAACTTACCTGAAATAGCAATGTCTAAACCACAACAAATGACCAACATACCTAAAAATGTCATATTTATTTACGAATATTAATAAACATATTAAACGTGACCTGTGAGAAAGAATTCCTATTTAAATCATCTATGAACAAGTTTGATTACATAAAATACTTCTAATTGGTATTAATGCACCTTTACTAAGCTCGACTATTTGTATTAAGACCTCTTTCTTTTGACGTTTCATTCAAAATAGCTTTCTTCAAAATATTAGTTGGAAGATTTACCAGAATCGCTGCGGATGTTTATGATGTCATACAACGATTGTATTCATGCCACTCAGCTGAGTCAAACGAGTTGTTTCTTTCTTTAATTCTAAAAATATCTTTTGAATCTGTAACACTTTATTGCATTAAAGAAAACAACTTTTATTTATTATATTATTCTGCTAATATCGGGCACAAAGTGTCAGTGAACTTACCGGACTAGGCGTTGCTTAATTGCTGTCGTTATAAACGTTAAGGCTCTATTTGTGGCAAACCATGACCAACAAACAAATAAATCGGTGCTGGTTGATATTTTCTTTTAACATTAAGCAACTGAAAAAATCATTAGTTTTGACAATCTTTTTCCTTTAAAACTCGCGAGGTCGAAGCAACGGAACGATCATTGTAGCCTACACCAGTATTCTTGTTTGCCGCAATTAAATCCTTAGATGTATCAAATTTCGAAAGTGTAACATACTCTACAGCAGGGGTTCTTAAACTGGGGGGCGTGGAAGCTTTTCAAGGGGGGCGCGAGCATGACAGTGACATATTGCAGGGTTCGAATTAACGATTTTCAAACGATTCGCGAAATGCGTGGGATACGAGAAAATCGTTTTCGCGCTTAACTATGTTAAATTAAGCAAACAATACCGTTATTAAGTAGTAATGATAAACTACTATAAACGTGTCGTTAGTTAATGCGTGTAGGATAGTACGAATTTTGACGAAACGAAGCCTTTGAAACGAGTAATCTTAATTGTTAAAACACCATATAACCTTACTATAAAGGGGTGTGTCGCATCTCCGCCAATCATAAATAAAGAAATCGTGGTATATTAACGCATAATGGC
>CH002597.1:1186258-1222094 GCA_000149265.1 Ciona savignyi
GTAAATAAAGAAATCGTGGTATATTAACGCATAATGGCTATTGTTGCGTTGTGATAGAAATGCTTATTATGCGTCAATAATGCAAAGTAAAAGCAAGGTAAATAAATGTAATAGTAATGTGATTGTTAAATGTTATGTTGAAGGCAAAATATGTTATATTATATTGTGTTGATGATTTATTATTAAAAGTGCGCGAAATCAGTAACGGTAATTTATATTTTCGCGATTTTGTTAAATTTTGTAATTCGCGAACTTTAAACGGTTCGCGAACCCTTGCATCCTTTACACTAAGCAGGGTAATGGCAAATAAATTATTGCTCTATTTTTCGTAAATTTGATTTTTGAGTAGGTGAGGCGTGAGCATGAATCACAAATCTCAAGGGGGGCGCGACTGAAAAAGTTTAAGAACCACTGCTCTACAGGCTGGAAATATCATTATAAATTTTTTTTAAAAACAATTGGTTTCATTTTAACCCAAGTAAATAAGTAAAAGCATTGACGCATGTATTAAAAAAACACAGCAATTAGTGACGTCATGAAGCTTTCACCTCTTCAATTGTCTTTCGCCTAAGATACTTTAAATAACCATAGTTCAGAGGTGGGCAACATACGGCCCGTTAAGGAATTTTGACCGGCCACCAGACTGTATCTAACAATAACCTGCCCAGGTCCGGCCTGCTGTCTGTATCCAACCACACTCTGTAATGTGGTCCGACGCATCATTCCTAAAAGATGCCTATCGCTCTACTCTTACCGCACTGTTAGTGCGAGCTGGTGAAATAAACAATTGCCTTAGTGAACAAACAATTGTGTTTAGCACACTTTTTTAACAAACAATATAAGGTCAAAGCAGAGAGCGTTGTTAGTTTTTCTTAAGCTGTTATCAGTTATATTTAAATTCTAACTATAGATGGATTTTATAAATTATTAAGGATTATTAACCATGGAATATCCTAAGAAGCGCAAAGTTGACAGAGAGTGTCGAGCATTTAAAAAAGATTGGATACTAAAGTATTTTTACATAGGTTGACAACAAGGCAGTATGTTTACTGTGTGGTCAAAGTACAGCATTAGTCGTCATTATTTGACGAAACATGGAAACCATGGGAATAATTTGGTAAAAAATATGTGGTTAAGATATTGAATATTATTCATCTAATAATCTGGCCCACCAAGGAATTCATTTTTCCACATCTGGCCCGCCGACTAGAGAATTTGCCCACCCCTGCCATAGTTCATATACAAAAAAAATGGTTGTAAAATCGCCGACAATAATTTGCAGAAAAAAAGGTTGTAAAATCGCCGACAATAATTTGCAGAAAAAATGGTTATAAAATCGCCGGCAATATTTTGCAGAAAAATATGGTTGTAAAATCGCCGACAATAATTTGCAGAAAAAATGGTTGTAAAATCGCCGACAATAATTTGCAGAAAAAATGGTTGTAAAATCGCCAACAATAATTTGCATAAAAAAAGGTTGTAAAATCGCCGACAATATTTTGCTGAAAAAATGGTTGTAAAATCGCCGACAATAATTTGCAGACGATTGTAGAAAACCAATGACAGTGCCGATTTTAGTGTGATAGCGAATTGTTATTCTGTATAATGTGCTCTGTATTTTGTTTTATATTATTTTTCCGTCATTCGCTTAATTGGCCAGGGTGTGTTGTTGCCCTAATATAGTACATAAGAAGTTATTTAATGCCATCAGTTTCTTAATTGTTTTAGATGTGCATAATTAAATTGTTTGTGTCAAGCCGCAGACAAATTCTTCCAGGACCATGAATATACGCCCAGTTCCGACCATATTTTGAATGCAGTGTGCCAGTTTATGAATAATGTCATAATAAAACCAACAACGTACGCCAACCATTGTTTTGCACGGTTTACATAGTCAAGTACCTAATTTGAATATTAGTAGTTAAGATTCATTGATTTTGTGAAACGTAGACGGTTTGAGTTTGCACTTACTTATACTATAGGTGCGCGTAAAAACACGCGGCATGCCATAAAAAACTCCCGCGTGCCACTCTTGGAATGCGTGCCAGGGGTTGCTGACCCCTACAATACAACTTACCCCTGCAATACAATTTAATTCAGTACGGACGTGTGGCCGAATGGTTAACGCGACCAATACATCTAATTAAAAACGGTCTTGGTGACGAAATCTTAATGAGTTCGAAAACTGACTCGAAAAAAATTATTTTAATTTTAAAAGAACTTTGAAAAGCATTAACTAATGTGCAAAAAATAATCTAAATATTTAATATTTTTGATTTTACTACAGATTTCCCAGACATAACATCCTGGGAATATAGGTTTAAAGAAACACATTATAGGAGATATTTTTGTTTTTAAGCTGACAATGACATACCTTATACCTTATCTCGTTGAACCTTGGAATAAAGCAAAGTTTGCAAGTGTTGATAAAGCACTTGACCTTGGCGACACCATATCGCATACTACAAAAATGAACACAGCCAAACATCGTTGCAGTTGTGATCATGTACCGGAAGGGGTAACTCGACCAGCACAAATGCCGATTTCTATGCAAAAACTATGTAAGCGGCGAGATCATAGTGAGTTTAAAACTTAGTAAATTCATTTAGGTTTTCTTACCCACTTTGGTAAACCAGGCAAACCCTTTTTCTTCATCTTCAAAGTTATAATTTGCCTGCCTATAAAAACAAACAAGAACTCCTCGGTTAGGATTGATGGGGACATTATTGGTCTTGTCATATCTCTCACGGTCGCCATAACATATGGCTTCCATTAGGTTATGGCGCCAAGTAAAATACAAAATGGACGTTTATCGTTAATTCATTAATTACAAAATGTATTAAATAAAATAATACACCTACTCATTAAATTTATTGTCATTTTTTATTCTTTTGGATACCCCTTTTTATCCAAAGTTACATTTTAAGGTTTAATGCGTGTTTGTATGGAAATTTGTAGGCATGTTTGTATGGAAATGTATATGTATTAGATAGGATATTAATGTTTATCCCCGTGAATGGAAAAACCAAAGGGGTTAATACACGGCAATCGTGAGATCACCCCGCGCCCACCGTCGAGTTACCGGAGCAATTGCAGTGTGTTGTATACGATAGACACGTTCCTTCAATTTGGTTGAACCAATTAATCCGCTGGGTTCAGGCAATGTCCGTAAATGCCTTTCCCAAGGCACACAACCGACTAGCTAGCGAGCAGTTTCGCACCTGCAACCTTTTAATTGAAAGGCGACGCACTTTACCGCCAGACTATATGGAAGAATTTTTTGCTACGCTAAATATGGCCTAATACAGTTAAGTTTCCATTCCAAATAGAATATAAACAGCCAAGTTGATCATGAAACTTTAAATCAACAGCGGTATAAAAACCCACTAATAAATAAACACGGAACTCCAAAGATCCAGAATTTCAATTAAGCAAATATATTTCAAATTAATTTCGCTATATTTCATTGTTAATCCGGTTAGCTCAATTACTAAGAATGTTGATTGGTCCTTCGGCCGAAATGTTGGGGCTTGAAAACAGTTGCTAGCTGTACGATTTTGTTAATTAGCAAGGCACTTAACCGACATCTCCTGGACACAGTGATTTATTGGGCTGTACTTAAACTCAAGGAATGTCAAGGTCAAAAACAACTCGCTGAAATAACTGCGGTTAAAACGCCGGTGTGTCAATAAGAGCAGGTTAAGGCACGTTGTAGTTTGAAGATTAACCCTATCATTGTAGTTTAAAGATTAACCCTATCGCCCATTTATTGACGGGGATAAATCATGATTATTCGTATCTATCGTTCTGGCCATTCTTACTATGAGGAATTCACATGTTTTTTTTTTAAGTTGGCGTTTTGTTTATGCCTTCAATGTTTTCTTAACATTAAGTCTATAACATATATTCAGTATCCAATGTAATATACCCAATGACCGATTAGCTTGGTGGGTTAGTGTGTCGCCCCTCAGCCGAAGGATTACAGTTCGAAACTGATCACTAAATAGTCGTTTGTGTTCTTGGGCGTGGCACTTAGTACACATTGCCTAAACCAAGTGGAACGACGGGTTCTTTTACATTGACGGAACTCTTGAATCATATACAACATACTATAATAGCTCCGGTAACCCGACGATCGACGCGAGGTAATAACTTATGTTATTGGCTGCTGGGTTGAAGGGCATAGGATCGTCTTGCAATCTAATAGGCTGCGTGAGCATTTGTCGCCCGACTTGTTTTCTCAGCAGGCCAGACCGTCAGTCGTCCGGCAAAAACCTAAAGTGTTGTTAAAATAGAACAATTCAAATCGTTTTTGTAGCTAGGTATGATCATGTAGCCGGAAGGTTTACTTGACCCATACATAAAGATTTCTATGCAAAAATGCCTATGTTAGTATTGAGCCCATAATGGGTTTAAAACGTAGACCGATAAAATGTAATCAAAATATTGATTTTATTTCTGGGAACTTTTATACCACTTTCCTTGTACTTTCGCTTTAGGGCACAGTCTACACTTTGAATGGAATTGTGGCGGCTGCTTATTGAATATATAATAAATTAGACTTTACATGGTAGACTGGTAGAAGTTTTACTTTATTAGTAATATTGTTTGACTCCGATAACGCAACGGTACAAGTAAAATAACACATAAGCATAACCGACTACGTATTTTTATAAATGGGACGGGCTTTAGGGTACGTTAAGCGTATTCCCGCCCTCGAGGCCACAAGAGCCTAGGCTATACATACTGTGGATTTGGAACACAGTGCTGTAAGCCTTCATATGAAATAAAGTCTTTTATACGCGATTTGGCTCCAAGGAAAAAATGCGATGCAGAATATCTAAAAACGCACAATAGATTATTTTGCGCTCGGTACAATGGATTATCTCCGCACGTTGAATTAAGAAGTTATGTCGGTCGCGTTAATTGCCTCGTGAATTTAGACAACAGTTCGTCCTTTAGCGATTCCTTTGTTTCTGGAATTTTCTTGGAACGATGTCGCAAGCAGCCAATTATGTCGATGCGACAGAATCAACACTTTTACAATTGTTTTAGATGTGCATGATTGATTTATTTGTGTCAGGTCGCGGGCAAATTCTTGATTATTCAAGAAACCTGAATATACACCAAATTTTCTTCATGTTCGGCTATAGTTGTATTTTATTGTAAAAAACGTTTGACTATAATAGGTAATTTACTCTAGTTTTCAAAAAAACTTTAAAAGTATTACCTTGGAAAAATAACCTGAAATTTAAATATTACAGATTTCCCGGCAAGTTCCCCAGAAATACTCCTGAGACTATAGTCTTGGAAAATACACTAGAAGTAATCTGAGATCCTTTTCGTGGTTAATGATGAACTTACCTTATCTTGTTTACCCTTAAATCAAATTAAAGTTGGGAAAGTTGGCAAATGTTGACATAGCACTTTGCCGTAACGAAACCATTTGGAACACTACAAAAATGAACATACCCAATCGTTGCTGTTGGTAGGTGTGATCATGTAGCCAGATTGTTAAGTCGACCGTTAAAAATATATATGCAAAAAAACGATGTTAGTAAATGACTGATCAAAAATTTAAACTTTAAAACCGGTAATAACCTAATAAAATGTTTTGATTTAATTTTGGGCAAGGCTCTTAACGGACAATGCCTGAACCCAGCGGAATACTTGGTTCTACTAAAATTAAAGGGACGGGCGCGAGGTAATGTGACGATTGCCCATGTGTTAACCTTCTTGGTTTTCCCATTTGCAGGGATAAACATAATTATACTATCTTTTATTTTTATTTTTTTACTTTGGTAAACTTTTTCATTTTGGTAAACCAATCCTTGTAGATTTCTACAGTTGTAGTCTTCCTGTTTATATGAGCCTATTATGAGAATAAATAGTAACTATATTATTTTGTTTTGAATGAGCTCTATCACATACATATATTGTAAGGTTTAAAGTTTAACATTACCGAGTGATCTGTCAAAAGATGAAAACTATTGGTATTCTTTCCCTGGTTGTTCTAGCGTTTCTTTCTGGAGAAGGTAAGTTATTTTACAATATAATTATAACATATTTATACCGAGAGTGTATCGACCGTAAAAATATGTTTGCCAATTTAGAGTGAAAACTTATTCCGATTGTGAAAAATGTTTATCGATATTGATTTTTGGGTATATTATGAAATATTTCTTTCAATGTAATTTTTTTTTGAACTTGTAATATTTCGAGGATTGCTATGAGTTTGCAAACTATATCAGTGACCCCATCGTATACAACACATTGGAATAACTGGACTATAGTTGAAATAGTTTGAATCTGTATTAACGATATATGACCAGCCCATGGGGACAAACAGGACGAATTTGTGCTTGTTCCGTTCGTGTATGGTGACCCATTGGACATAAAGATTATATTAAATATATTATACCCTTTTATTTTAACGTCGTTTGAGATGTCTATAGTAATACATAAACATTGCTAGATTTTTGTATAACAAACTAGGCAATGTTTTAATTAATTGCGCTGTGCTAATTTATTCACAGGATTTGCGATCATTTGCTACCAGTGCTCCACCAGCACCTTGTTACCAACTGAAGGGTGTGTAACAGGTGCTTTGAACGAAACCTGGGCTTCTGCTTGTTATCCTGGAGATAACTACTGCACCATAGCAACTTCATCCGTTACACGTAAGATCAACAAAGTGTATTATGTTTGGTCATCAGTTTTTCGATTTTTTTAGTTGAAGGGTTGGAATCTACAACTACTATTAGAGGATGTAGCGCCGTAGAGGTGCCATATACGTGTGCCGACTTGGGAGCACTTGGAAAGTCCTGTGTATCTAGCTGTAATACAGGTACAAATCTTTTTTTATCGGGCGTGGATGTGAGACCATCATGGCCTTGTTTCTAAGACCGTTTTATGTATTAATTATTAGGCATTTGCATAGGCTGCGTTAACCATTCGGCCACTGGACCGAGCTGGTATCAACAATAGAGTTTTATAAAGTGGACAAACGGCCGATAGCATATTGCTCGAGTACATTACAAAACCACAAAAGGCATTAAAAGGAAATCTTACCCGTCGAATTTGTATTGAAACATATAAAATTAAAATTGCGAAACTAACATTTACAGCAAGATTAAAGTTTTGTTAAAACTAATTTGAATATTTAACTTTACAGATCTTTGTAACTCTGGAACAAGGATTGGTGGGGGCATCATTGGTCTTGTTATATCTCTTACCGTCGCCATAGCATATGGCTTCCATTGAACTATGGCAATTTCAAGTAAAAATATATAATAGCCTAGATTTTTCGTTAATTTTTTAATTACAAAATGTAAGAAATTAAATAAAAGCCCTACTCATAAAACTATTTTTGTTTTTTTTATACCCCCACTTTTATCCAATATTATATTTTTGCATGTTTGTATAGTAATTTAAACCATAGCTATAGAAGCTTAGAATAGCTGAGTTTCGGTCTCAAGTGGACTATTAACAGCAGAGTCCATCAGAACGTTAAATCAACAGCGGCGGTAAGACCCAGCTTATACATAAACACGGAAATCCAAAGCTCCAGCATTTTAGCTTCTAAATTTAAGGGAATTTCACGCAAATTGAATAACCTTTGCTCCATTGTCCAGTCAGTTAACTTAATCCCTTAAAACGTCGGGTCTTCAGGCAGTCGTTAAGTTGTTGGTTGGAAACAGCTGCTAGTTGCACGATTTTGTTGTTCATCAAGGCACTTAACCGACATCTCCTGGGCACAGTGGTTTAATGAGATGTACTTTAACTTAAGTACCCCCTTGTGTGACAATAACGGCACGTCAAGGCACGTTATAGTTTAAACATTAACTCTGTAATATCTACTATTGACAAACATAATTTTCCTTACCTATCGTCCGGGCCATTCTTTCTCTTAGAAATTTATATGTGTTGTTACCTTCTTTTGTATATACTTCTTGTGCTTGCTTAACGTTGAGCTTGTAACATATATTCACCAACCGATTAGTGTTGTCGATGGTGCATTTTTCAACCGAGGGTTTGCAAGTTCGAAACTGATCCTTAATTAGTCGGTTGTGTCCTTGGGCAAGGAGCTCATGACGGTGCATAAACTCAGTGAAATGATGGGTTCAACCAAATCGAACAAGTGTCTCAATCATACACAAAACACTGAAATACCTTTGGTATGCGCAAAGGATCGTCTTACCAGACAACAGCAACGAGAACATTGGTGGTCCAACTGATTTTCTTAGCAGGTCAAACCGTCGGTCGAAGTGTGTCGTTATATTTAAATCTAAAGTGCCGTGAGATTTGAATCCAAGCTAGCTTGCAATGTTTGTTGGTCTTTACTGAAGTTCAAACAAACTAATAACTTAAGTCAGAGCTGTGACATTAGCAATATTAAATAAGTTAGTAAATTATAAAGGAAACTAATTCCGAATCAACTACAAAGTAATAAACTCAATTTAAAAACTGATAATAATCAAACAATTAACGGACAAACGCGTGCGAGATAGATTAAGCCATGCTCGTGATAAATTATGTAGTTTAACACAAACATTAAAAACACAATTTTTTGGTTAGTTTGTGTCTATGTGAAAGACACTGAACTATATTGTGTACGATTGCCATTTTAAAATGAACATAGATTTTAATAAATTTATTATAATTAATAATTGTTGAAAAGAAGACATGGATGTTACATAATTTTTACATTTTTTTCCTGGGAGACATCTCTGACCGACTTATGCTAACACAGCGTTTCTCAATTGGTGTTAAGAGCATTCCATGGGCCGCGTCTTAATGACAAGCATATAAGCTATTTATTAGCCGGTTGGTCTAGCGGTTAAGTGCGTCGCACTTTAGTCGAAAGGTTGCAGGTGCGAAACTGGTCGCTAGCTAGTCGGTTGTGTCCTTGGGCAAGGCCCTTTACGAACATTGCCTGAACCCATCGGATTAATGGGTTCTACCAAATGAAAGGAACTTGTCTATCATTTACAACATACTATAATAGCTCCGGTAACCCGATGATGGGCGAGAGGTCATCTGACGATTGCCCGTGTGATAACCCCCTTGGTTTTACCATTCACGGGAATAAATATAAATATCATATTCTATTTTATCCTATTACTTTCCCACGGTTTTCTGCATTATAGATTAATCTGATTTATTCAACAGCGACATTTTATTAGGGATGCGGCAAAAAAATCAATTTAACACTTTACTTGACAAAAAGGCGCAATAGTTTAGCTGTTAACCAGTTTAGAGTAGTCGTGCAAAAAAAGTACATGCCAAGCGGTTATCCGTTGAATCACCCAACACGAGCGTTTCCCACAGACAAAAACAATAAACTGACTGAGCAAAATAACCATTAAGAATCAATGAACAAAAAACTACTACTGCAACGGTGCAGTAACAGGACCCTACAAAAATATACGGATTTAAAATAAAAAGATGAAGAGGATACTAGCTAAAAGTTTGTTTGCACATATAAACATCCCATTTACTATATCTTTCTGCCAATCTTGGCTTCCCGTTTGTGGATACCCGCTGTGGCCCGTCATTAAATCAAGTTTGTGTATCGGCCTTTTCATGACCGATGGAGCACTTGTTATCCAGGTCATCAGGTCGCGTTCATCCACTAATACTTCACTTAACATACGAGTCCATCGCTGCTTGAGTACCTCTGCAAAATTCGTGCAAGTGGTCGCCGATTTCTTAGCTTGTCGTTATTCTTGATGTGCCACATCCCTAGCTTGCATCATCGTGTTCTCCCTTTGCCATTTCGTTCTCGGATGCAAAGTGCGCAAGATTTTTTTCTCTAACGAGCCCAAAAATGATTAGTCAGGTACTATACCTTTCTACAAAGTCGCGTCACGTACAAATCGTCCCCAGTATCGGCCATGTTCCCTATGATGGTGTGATCATTTTTCAATGTGACAGGGTACTGTTATTTGAGAACGATCTAGTGAAATTTCTGAACAGATGTACAGTTAGTGTATTTCAAATTTCACTTTTCTGTCATAACTCAATATATGCCTTAATATTTGTTATTCTACGACTGCGCACAATTTTTCCTCGACAAGCCATAGTTGTTAAATAAAGGTGAGTTGGAGTACCTTTCTTATTCAATCGTCAACTTATTTCCTCCGATAAAAATGCTTAGATTACCCATAAAAATGCTGTTACAAAGAATTAGATGATCTGGTTGATTTATATCCCTAACTCATACCGGGACTATCATCGAACTTTCTTGTTTGCGCGTTGTGTCAGTTGGTGTAGATTTCAGACGATTATCAAAGAATTGTGGGGTCCAGTGAAATTTTGGTACTCTCGTTCGGGTAGTCCAGGATACTTAATTCCTTGATGTGGCTCTTGGCGGCAACTATTTGGATTCGGAAAGTCAGAAAATTTCCTTAGACCTTAATTCGCGTCATTTGCTAGAATTTTTGGCCAAGCATAAAGCTTGTCAGTAAAGAATTTACTAATTAAGCTGTGGTTCCAATACCTTTGTTTTAATGTTTTCCTTGCTTGGTTGTATGCATCCTCCGACTGCAACAGAACGTAGCCTTCCACCACCGATCTGGGGTCCTCCGAAAGGCTAGCAAATTTTACTTTTGCACTGTACACGTATTAACCCTTAAATCTACACGCGCGTTGAACGCGGTATTCCAAAACGGAAAATGAAGTGAGTTACCATAAAAACCTCTAATTCTATCGGAAGAGCGTAAAAAGCGGATGAACTATCGTTATTGATCCATTTACCCAAATTGGTTTGACTTGTCTTTCTATGGCATTTTGAGTCATGTTTCTTGTTTCTTAAAAAGGATATCTAACCTTATCATTTTTTTGGACTACCAACAAACTCGTACGAAGCACCTTCACTTAGGAGTTCAAACATTACGATGCGAAATATATACGGATCGGTTGGATCGGTTCGCGCACGTTGGATCGGGTTGCGCTCACCCGACACAATTAAGGATTCCTGTACATTTTCTATGCCATAAATAAACTTGGCTTCTACAGTCGTTTGGATTCTATCCATCTTTGAATTCCGAGTTAGTGTCACATGCGTTTCATCAATAACCATCAGTTCAATGTTTCCTTTAATGGTGTAAAACTATACTACAATATAATACCTTAACAATTGCGCGTCGGTAAATCTTTGACAATTTACTCCTTATTTATCATTCACTAAAGACACTGCTGCTTTCTCGCCTCAAACCTCAAAATGGAATATACAAATCAAAAACGTGAAATTGCCAAGGACAAATCATAGAAATAAAATATTACGAAAAATCAATGAACCATAAACCAGAAATGAACCAAAAAGATATTGCAGCGGTGCAGTAACAAATTTTATTTTGAGGTTGAAAATGGTAAATAAGCAACTCATTTTCACAATAAATAAATAAATTAACATATATTAATGACACGTTAAGTTTTCACTACTGGAGTCCGTTGTATTGTTTCTGGTTGCCCAATAAGATAATCCATCGATCCAATTTGTGTTGTCTCTTGGACGGAAGGGCTACCACACGCGTGAAGTATTACATCGTTCGTAAACGTTTGTTCAATGCCCTGTTCAAAGCAAAAAATATAAACCGACTTTTGGCTATGGTGCCATGGTGGGTAGATTTTGATATTAGGTTATTCCTAAGAAAAACGCACGTACGTTTTCACGTAGGATATTCCTTTTTATCCCCGAGATAAAAAGCAGGAGCACACTGGTAGTCAGATCACTTCGGGTTACCGGAGGTATTATAGTGTATTGTGTATCATTTACACGTTCCTTTTCAGATAATGTCCGTTGAGCGCCTTACTAAAAGACCAATCGATTTTCTTAATCTATATATATATATGGAGTTAAAAAAATATAAACTTACATATTTGCTTCTATTTTTTTGTCGTAAAAACGCCATAGCAATCGTGCTGTTAAAACAATACGCAAGAGCCCACAAGATAGAGTTTTCGACCAAATCCTCAGCGTTTTTGCAAGCAGCTAAGGGTCCCAAACAAAAGGCAAACACACACAAATCTTTGTTGTCAAAGCATCCTAATAGTTCTTGCCTATACATCGACATTTTTTGGACACAACCACCGCTACAGTTGCTGTTGATGAGAAACATCAAAAAAGTCTATATGCATTGCACTGATTTTTATTTTATGCAACTCTTAGCACATAATAATTTAAAAATATGTCGCTTTTACTATATTTTGTAGTCTCATTTGAGAATACAAAAGAAATTTCCTAAAACTCCTTTCTGACTTTTATTCATAGTGGAGCTGCTTTTCATTTGAATGGTTCAAATTACACCGGCTGCTCGATGTAATGACCTTCCATAACAACCCATCAGTATACATTGTATACAACGAGAATTTAGTTTCCAAGTTACACATGCTTAGAAACTGAGTTTTTTATTTTGATTCCTGTTGTGCTACCATGGCCAGTTGCTTAGAAATGTAGGATTGTTTACTCGCGTCGTATTTTGCTAATTTGAAATTCTATCCCACCCCCGCAACAAGTTCTACGAATCCGTCAGCTTTGCCTTTGTCACACCGTACCAAAAAAGAAAAATCTGAAGCGAAACAATAGTGGAACATGTCAGAGCGCGTATAATAGATTTGTTAATAAGAACAAAGAAAAAACTAAACAAAATGAGACGAAGCTTTTATTCTTCTGTTCCAACAGCATTTCAATAAATCTTGTTACGGATCAATACCGACTGTTCTCAATCTGATGAATTCACACGCCTTATAACAATAGGTATCTTTGACAATAGCTTATAAACAGCTTTTTGTTTTACCAGGGTCGCTTTGGAAACGGGGTTTTCCGAGAAATCCCTTTTACAAATATACATTTTTTTAGTTTTAAGTCAAATTGGCTAATCAGTTTATTCCTTTATTTTCTACGTGCATCTAGTTATGGTTAATATTAATATTCAAGACACGGTTAAGAGTAGTGTCCGTTTTTTTTCTGAGTCAAGTTTTGCAACCCATGTTGGGTTCGCAACAAGGACCGTTTTTTTTTGTATAAGAGTCGGTATATGTATCGGTCGCGTTAACCATTTGGCCACACGACCGTACTGTAGTGTCCGTTTTTTTTATTCAATTTTTTTTGCCGAGCCAAGGTTCGAACCCATGATAGGTTCGTCACTGGGACCGTTTTTTTTGTATAAGAGTCGGTATATGTATCGGTCACGCTAACCGTTTGACCACACGACCGTACATGTAGTGTCCGTTTTTTTTGTTTTTTTTATTCATCTTCGTATTGTAAATGGGCAGTTTCCCACTTTTACTCCCTTAAGTGTTAATTATAAACTATATTCTTTTAACTCCAGCTGGGGTTTATAAACTGCAATCGACCGATTTGTCCATTTTGGCTACGAAATAAACTCAAAATTGCCAATCTTGTAAAGTCTTCTACGTTTTTATTTCTCAAAACGACCAAGGAGAATACTATGCAATGTGAATTATGGTGGTGCAATCTGGTGCATTCTGCCAGAAAAAATAGGTTGTAATTTGAAGTGTTAGGAATTGAATATGATCTTTGCTATCTTAAAACAGAGCAAGGTTAAATAGAGAATTTGTCAGAACACCGTATCGCAGTGTGAGGTCTACATGATTGAGACGTTTCTTCTGTTCTTTTTCAACAAATTAACGGTTTCACCACGGGTTTCAGATGTCGTTCACCGAGTGACTTGCCCAAAGACGGCCACCACAAAAGCAGGTATCAACTGTACAAGATTTTGGTAAGAAAATACCCCGACCAATTATGTAGAAAACAAAAAAACTATTGTCGTCTGATATATAAAAGGCGAACTTTCTTTTGAAAATTTTACAGTCTACGTCCTGATCCATCAACCGAGTACGTTTAAAACTGTCCATATACTGCTTACTAATGTATAGCCTACTGCGGATTGGGTGTTTAGAATTTGTTTAGAATTATTTTATCGTAAATATTCTATATGCTACATCTATTACTTATCCTATAATTTAGGCTTTATATAAGTGATATAAAAATCTGAAATATGGTGAAAATCGGCTACCTGCTTTTTGCGGTTCTTGCGCTTTCTATTGAAAAAGGTAACGTTAGTATATAAATAATATTTAAGGTAATATATGCTATTGTTGTGGATATTTAACGTTACTATATGCTGTTCCACCAAAGTCCACTAAGTGCATTACGCAAGACACAAACTGTTGGTTCTGATTCTTTTCAACTGTCGATCGCAGTAAATTCGCGCTTTCGCGTGGCTGAATGGTTAACTGAATCGCACAATATAATTACCATAGCCAACAAAAAAAACTAAGATATATTCTGGGATTGGGAAGTTTAATGTAAAAAGTCCATATGATCCTTACAAACATACGATGATCTTACTAAATGTGTATAAAACAACAGGGACGTCTCTCAACTGCTACAGTTGCACATCTACTTCACTTGTGCCAAATGCCGGTTGTATCACTGGTTCATTGACCTCGACAAATTCACAAACCTGTCTAACTGGCCAAACCTACTGCACAACAACAACGTTGCGTACATCAGGTGAGCTTTCTTTACTGTATGTTATGTGTTAAGCTTTCTTCACAGTTTGTTATGTGTTATCTCCTAAACAAAACAAACTAATGTTCCCGATCTTAGGTAACTTGTTGTATTATTAGAAGGTAATACTTACGCTTGTTTTTTTAGTGCTGGGAATTGTCACTGTTACTGACACAAGAGCGTGTTCGGCCACCGCCTTGCCAACTAGTTGTACAGGGACGACCCTACTTTCCACGTGTACATCTAGTTGTAATACAGGTAAGCTGTAGTTTTAAAAAACAATTAGGTGTTGTTTCAAGAAAGTTATAAATATTACTTATATTATACAATTGTAAAATATACGTTTTATGTTAAAATCGATTCTATATGTTTATATTTATTTTGTGAATTCGGTTGAGTCCTGATTTACTTGAATATAGGAAAATAGACAATCATTAGATTACCTCGTGCCCACCGTCGGGTTATCGGAGCTATTGTAGTACGATGTATACGATAGAGAAGATGGGTGTAAACGATGTCCACCACGTACCTTGCCCAAGGACACAACCGCCTAGCCTTTGTGGCTGATTTCAAGCAACAAAACCTTTCGATTGTATGCAGGCTGCTAAAGTTTCTACTGTACCTATTGACCAACAATCGGTTAACCATGTAAATTTTATGTGTAAAGTGAAAGTCAATTTTAATTTTCAGATAATTGTAACAGTGGAACCGTCGCATACAGTGCTGCAGGTGCTGTGGGAGGAAATACTATCACATTCACCATCATGCTCTTGGCACAAGCACTATTTCTATTTCTTTTGAAATAGACTACAATGCACTAATTTACAAAGTGTCTTCTATTAATTATAATCACTTGAGTTCTTTGTTGATAAAATTGATTGCCTAATAAACAAAAAAATAAATATTTACCCAAAATAAAATCCTGGTAAAAATTGTTTTCGGATCTTATAGGTAAAACTACAGCTTTTACACAAACATTACAATTGCTTGTGACACTAGAGACCTTAGTTTATTACATGTAAAATTTCTATTAAATAGGCCGACGGACGTGTGGTTGAACGATTATAGCTGCAGATATGTAATACTACATGAAACGGTTTTCGAGAAAAACAATTACAAACTTGACCGCAAACTTGATCGATTAAGTCACCTTCGTAAAAGAATTATAAAAAAAAAACAAAAAAACAATATGCTATTTTATTCAGCCCTTTTTAAAATATGAATTTTCGTATCGTAGAAGGGATACGTCTTGTTATTACGATAAGTCTAACATTTTGTGTATCATCCGAAGTATTACTGGGTGTATTATAGGATCGTTGTTGATATCAACTTTATTAGAATCTAGACAATTAGAATTAGATGTGCTGGATTCATTGATTAAATTATATGAGTCAAGGTTTAAAATTTCAGGATTAAGTTCGGTATCGCCATTAGGCACCACGTGCTCATCAGGATACTGTCGATAGTGTGCGATGTCTCTGAGCGAACACAGTTGCATCGCGGCTATTCGAAAAACAAACTTTGCGTGGGTCGGATTTATATTTACCAGTTTAACCTCATCCGTAGCGGTGCGTTCTTACAATAGTATGATAGAATAGGATATTAATGTTTATCCTCTAAAATAGGAAAACACAAGGTGCGTCATTATACGGGCAATCACCAGACTTCGTCGCGCCCACCGTCGGGTTACCAAAGCTACTGCAGTGAGTTGGTTATCATAACGAGTGGTGGTTACCATAACAGATACACAGACACCAGTTTCAATAAAAACGGTCTTGGTACTGCCCACAATAGTTTCGAAACAAGACCCAGTAAAATGCTGCATTCAAAAATACGTCATCCATGATGGAAACCTGTAGTTGTTCTCTTTTAAACTTTAAAAAGTACTTCGTGTGTGTGGCATTAGGCAGTACATACAGAAGATAGAACTAACTGAAAGTCATTGACCAAAACTGTTTACGTTGCGACTGCTGAAGATAGGATAGGAGGATAATTATCTTTATCCCCGTGAATGGAAAAACCAAGGGGTGTGCCTTGACCAAGGACACAACCAACTACCTAGCGACCAGTTTCGCACCTGAAACCTTTTCATTGAAAGGCGACGCACTTAACCGTTAGACAAACCGTTGGATGGAGCCCGTGAGTTGGAAGAATAGGATATTCATGTTTATCTCCGTGAATGGGAACGAAGGGAAAAACAAAGGGGGTTAACACACGGACAATCGCCAGATTACCTCGCGCCCATCGTCGGGTTATAACATAGCGAGAAAACCTAATAAACATGGTTTTTCGGTGTTTTCTTACTAATATTGTGTTGTATTGTCAACCGTTTATTTTACAAACAAGTAGCTACAACATACCTTAAAAAATCTCGCTAGTTATGTAAAAAAGTATCGAAATTATCGTCAAGGTTTACACTGATTAACACAGAAACCACCCAAAATCGGCAGTGTCACATTTGGGTATTTTTGGCTAAACATTGAAAATAAATTTGCTTTGTTAACTCCGAGGCCAATTAGTTTCTGTTTGTAGACATAAACTACATAAATGGTGTGTAAAATAATCTTAAAGTCGGCGGTTGCTGAACCAAAACATCAATACAAGAATATCATTATCACACTGTGCAGCAGGAGGCCATGTTTTTAAAACTACTCTGTAGTGACTTATGATATATTTCGCTTATTTTCGCCCTTTGAAAAATAGATGCAAATAAATCAGTTGAATCAATACAAATAAAAAAAATGAGTAAAATAAAAAAAGTATTGAATTTTTCGAGTCACTGTAACATTTATGGAGTTCGCGTATAAGACCTGTAGTTTATGCCCAATCTTGTATTCGTAAAAACCAGTAACACACAGCAGAATACAACTGCTCGCAACATGTACAAAATACAACCTCCAAAAAGGCTATATAGTTAACACAGGTACGCACGATGAAAAGGCGCGAATACGTAATAAAAGTAATTTGTTCACGCTAAAAAAGAAGCAAAGCGCACGCTGATAATCAGAGGCACAACAGAGGAGTTACACTGTTAGATCACTTCATATTTATTTTCTTCTCCCATTTTTACACGGTATCCAGGCCAACCGTTTTCCTTAATCCTACCCCCTTGCGCGGTCGTCATAGCGCACAATACAATTACAATAACCCACAAAAGAAATAACACAAAAGCCTGGTTTGGACAATGAGAGTTCTTGCAAACAGAACACAGATTTACTTTCCCCAAGAGCCAATAAAAAACAAGCAAATGAAGTGTATAAAAGTTTGGAATTGTTTTTAAAGATATTTTCTAATTCCGGACGTTTGGGTATAGGGGCAAAGAATAATAATATAGTGCTATTTCTCTTTCACTAAGACCACCTTATTTAAACAGAAATGAATGCGCACAATACGACAAATGGCACGTTCACAAAAAGCACATAGTCTAATCAAAACTTCTTTGTTCGGAAGAGGAAAAATCCCGTTTTGTTTACACCCCTTAAGCAAACCGACAGAGCAAACATACGATTCAGTGATTCCTTTTTTTTTAATCTCTAAGAATAATGTTTATGTGTCCCCCTATAAGTCTAGGTTCGTGAATTGACGATTTACTCCATTTCAGCTACCCGTGGGAGCGGTTTCACTGTCAATTTAAAACGGAGTGCTTGGGAATTTTTGTGATAAATATCATCTATCTGCAAAGAAAATAACAGTTTTAATAACTAATATGTGTTTAATTTTATAGACTTCGTGCTTAGAAAGTACTTTAAGTAAACTATCAATATGTCATGCATCTATTACTTGTTATTTGTCATACTCGCAGTTTCTGTTGGCCAAGGTAAGTTATAGGCGCATTAATCCGTTCCAAATTAATAAGACATAATTGAAAATTTTATTTAAAAGGTGGTTTTGCCCCTAAAATAAAACGCGATGCCCAGTCCTAATGATTCCAGAACATGGTGTAAAACAACCGTAACACCAGAAGTGCCGAGTTTTCTTCTGCGCGGAAAATTACAATAAACATTTTTTAACTAACAAAACTATGCATTTTTCAACACGTCTGTACAAAGTATAAATTTGTTGGTTATGTTTATATCATGTTGATACGTAAGTATTATTTAATTTCGTTAAATTGACAATTGAAGTTTACCTTTCCTACTTTGGGGCAGGATTAAAATTAGTTTTTATATTTCTTGAGAGTATAGTTTTTCTATTCACCTTATTTGAGTGCTGATCTCTGCTTTGCATAATTTTTAGAATTACAAATATAAAGAAGGGTAAAGTATGGTATATAGCCCTTTATACACACATACGGATTCTTATAAAATGTGCATAAAACAACAGGGACCTCTCTGAGCTGCTACAGTTGCATATCTAGTTCACTTGCAACAGATACCGGCTGTGCCACTGGTTCCTTGACCTCGGCAAATTCAGTAACCTGTCCAACTGGCTTAAACTACTGCACAACAACAACAGTGCGTACATCAGGTGAACTTTCTTTTGCAACAGTGTTGTCTGAATAAAAATAATTAATGATCGCAATCTTGTACGTATTGTTTAATTAGAAGGTAATATTCACGATTGTGCTTTTCAGCTGGAACCACCAGTATTACTGACACAAGAGCTTGTTCGGCCACCGCCTTGCCAACTAGTTGTACAGGCACGGCCCTAGCTTCCACGTGTACAACTAGTTGTAATACAGGTAAGCTGTAGTTCTAAAAATAATTACCAAAAAGTATCACGGTCAAGAAAGTTAAATATACTATTTTTTATTACAACAGTAAAATATGCATTTTATTTTTAAATCTTTCTATGTGGTAAAATTTACTCTCTTGAATCGGTTCTTCAGATAACGAAGTCCGTGAATGGTAAAACGAAAAGTTATCGCACGGGTAATCGTTAGATTCTTTCCCGCCCACCGTCAGTTTATCAAAGCTATTGTAGTTCGTTGTATACGAAATATACGATAGGTTTAGGCGTTGTCCAAGGTACGTAGGCCTTGCCCAAGGATACAACCGTCTAGTCTGTGAATGGTTTCAAGGGAACCGTCTATACCATGCTTGGGCAACCCCTGGCACGCGTGCCGAACTTGGCACTCGAGCTTGTATTTCTAGCAAGCAAGGTCAAGGAAATTAAATTCTATTCTTCAAAAATAATAACTTATGTATTATTTGAACGTTTATTACAGTAAGTTGTAAAGTAAACATTTGATTATTTATTACCGTGTTGTTGTTACCTAACAAATACCAAAAAAAGATACATACAACAATCCGCTTGCAAATTTCGCTACCTGCTGCCACAGACGAAGGATCGGACGTGAGAAAACTTTGTACTTTTGTCCAGACAACCAGTTCTAGTTAATGTAACCAAATGTAGTTAATATCAGTTACCCTTTGCATCCTAATTTACTTTTATTAGCAATTTGAGATACAAAATGTTATAATGCTAAACATGATGAACCATGTATCGGTTAGGCCATTCGGTATCGGTAAAGGTCATACATGCATATTTCGGCAAGTAAAAAAGACCGGTAAACTTATTTTACTTAAGCTAATCGTTATGTTTATCAAATTGCGTTAGTAAGAGTAAAAATTCATCGTTGAACACACTTTTTCACCTGCCTAAGGTTTGCTCTATCAGTAATAGTACAGCGCTTGCTTATTTTGCAGTAAAGATAAAAATTAAAAGTCATTACTGTAAAAAGTATTTTTTTTGTCCTTACCGAATGTTAGCACAATCAGCTAAGAAACTTCAAACTTATATACGAGATGTATTTAAAGCTATTCAGACTGATATTTTCTTTGAAATAAAACTTGAAACTTTTTTAGAAAGATTTTGTGAATGTTTTGTTTTTTTTTATATTGTGTTTTCACTATTTTGGTAAATTTAAATCATTTTTTAAAAACAGGAACCTTTAAAAATAGAAAAGAAATGTGTTCTCAAAAAATGTTAGTTGGCACGCAGAAGGATGTTGCGATTAATTTTTGCCAACTTTGGCACCCAGGCCGAGAAAGGTTGCCCACCCCAGGTCTATACCGACCGCTGACAATGACCAACTACAATGTTAATGTTCTGGGGCAGGAAATTAGTAAATTTATATTTTCAGATAATTGTAACAGTGGAACCGTCGCATTCAGTGCTGCAGGTACTGTGAGAGGGAATACTATCACACTCACCATCATGCTGTTGGCACAAGCACTATTTCTATTTCTTTTGAAATAAGTTATTGTTGACAAATGTTTTCATTATCGTGGATTAGTTATAATTACTTGACTTTTGTTGACAAGATTAATTGCTTAATAAACATAAAATTGAACATTTAACCAATACAATAAAAGCGTTTAATTGTTTACAATTATAATATGTAAAAACTACAGCCTTATGAAATATATATTTTACACAAACAATAAACATAATGGTATCTGATTTACTTAATTATTAAAATTACAAATATATAGAATGGTAAAATATGGTATATAGCCCTTTATACACACATAACATAATTATGGATTCTTATAAAATGTGCATAAAACAACAGGGACCTCTCTGAGCTGCTACAGTTGCACATCTAGTTCAGTTTCACCAACTGCCGGTTGTGCCACTGGTTCCTTGACCTCGGCAACATCAATAACCTGCCCAACTGGCCTAAACTACTGCACAACAACAACAGTGCGTACATCAGGTGAGCTAACTTTTGCAACAGTGTTGTCTGAATAAAAATAATTAATGATCGCAATCTTATACGTATTGTTTAATTAGAACAGGGGTTCTTAAACTGGGGGGCGCGCCCCCCTTGGAGGGGTGAACGCTTCACAAGAGGGGCGCGAGCATAAAAGTGACATATTAATAAAAAACAGCTCTAAATTACAGTCAACCTCGTATTTCTCGTTAACTCTGATCCAATAGATTAATCTGTGACCTAGTTTTAAAAAACATTTTTGTCTGGGCTATAATTCGTTACTGTTTCAATTTTCGCTATCTTATTTATATCGACATATCGTTATATGCAGGGTAATGGCAAATCAATTATTGTTCTATTTTTCGTAAATTTAATTTTTGAGTAGGTGAGGCGTGAGCATGAATCACAAATCTCAAGGGGGGGGCGACTGAAAAAGTTTAAGAACCACTGAATTAGAATATAATACTTACGCTTGTGCTTTTCAGCCGGTACCACCAGCATTATGGACACAAGAGCTTGTTCGGCCACCGCCTTGCCGACTATTTGTACAGGCACGGCCCTAGCTTCCACATGTACAACTAGTTGTAATACAGGTAAGCTGTAGTTCTAAATATAATTACCTAAAAGTATCACGGTCAAGAAAGTTAAAAATATTACTTTTTTATTACAACAGTAAAATATGCATTTTATCTTTAAATATTTCTATGTGGTAAAATTTACTCTCTTGAATCGGTTCTTCAGATAACGAAGTCCGTGAAGGGTAAAACGAAAAGTTATCGCACGGGTAATCGTTCTTTCCCGCCCACCTTCGGTTTATTAAAGATTCTTTCCCGCCCACCTTCAGTTTATTAAAGCTATTGGAGTTCGTTAGATAGAAAATAGATGATAGGTTTAGGGCTTTAGGCGTTGTCCAGGGTACGCAAGCCTTGTCCAAGGACACAACCGCATAGCCTGTGAATGGTTTCGAGGGAACCGTTTATACTGACCGCCGACAATGACCAACTACAATGTTAATGTTCTGTGGCAGGAAATTAGTAAATTTATATTTTCAGATAATTGTAACAGCGGAACCGTCGCATTCAGTGCTGCAGGTGCTGTGGGAGGAAACACTATCACACTCACCATCATGCTCTTGGCACAAGCACTATTTCTATTTTTTTTTAAATAAGTTATTGTGGACAAATGTATTCATTATCGTAGATTAGTTATAATTACTTGGCTTTTTGTTGACAAGCATAAAATTAAACATGTAACCAATAAAATAAAAGCGTTTAATTTTTTACAGTTATAAGATGTAAATATACAGCCTTATAAAATATATATATATTTTACACTAATAATAAACATGATTGTACCGCTAAAGAGTTTTTATTACATGCATAATTTATATTAAATAGGTCGACGGTCGTGGGGCGGAATAGTTTACTCTGTTGATATACAGCACACATAGTAATACGAAAACGGCATTCGTAAAAAAAAACAGACACCTGTTGAAACTTGACAGAATTCTAGATAATGGGTCGTAGACGTCACGTACTCAACAGATTGTGTCAATTATAGACATTGTACACCAGTTGCCTAGCGACCGTTGGGGAACCAAACATTTACGTAGGTCGGTTTAATATTTACCAGGTCAACCTCATCCGCTAGTGGCGCTTTTAGTTTCTAAATTTGTCTCCGATATCGCAACGGTTTGAGTAAAAAAATACCATAAGCAAACCGACTACATAGATATATGACGTGAAATGGGCTGGGATAAGTTTGTTCACGCCAGATGCAACTACATTGTTGATCTTTGATGCAATCAACCACTTCAATAGGCGCAAAGATGTCCGCCACCTTAAATACTTCGGAATGTTCGGTCGGTTAGCACCAGTTGTTGGTTAAACTATCATGTTCTTGGGCAAGGCTGTTACTTCGTAGCAGGGGTGGGCAACTTCTCTAGTCGGCGGGCCAGATGTGGGAAAATGAAGTTCTTGGTGGGCCGGATTATTACATGGATAGTATTCAATATTCATATTACTGGTATAGTTAGATACAGTCTGCGGGTTGTTAAAATCCCCTCACGGGCCGGACCGTGTTTTTATTTTCTTTCGGTCCTCATAAAGTCCCCTATACATACTACAATTATGGAATAGTAATAATATGTTAAGGTATTTGCGTTACGATTGTGCGAACGAAACTGCTATATTACGAAATGTAAAATACAAGTTAACTGAATTAGGTATATAGATTTTAAACTTGAGAACTTACATAAATCTTATTAGTTGTTACTACATAACCAATAGTAGGCGTTTGTCGGACAAACTGTTGACTGCGCACCTCGAAAGAGACATTAATATGAAAGCCTATGGAAGCAAGCTGAGCCAAAGCACAAGTCAAACTGGCGATGCCGCACGATTACAAAATAAAACTGCTCTCTAGATGGCCACCCGGTTAGTCTGGCGGTTAAGTGCGTCGCCTTTTAATTAAAAGGTTGCAGATGCGAAACTGGTCGCTAGTTAGTCAGTTGAGTCTATGGGTAAGGCACAGTACTGACATTGCCTGAACTTAGCGAATTAATGGATTCTACAAACTTGAAGGAACGTGTCTATCATATAAAACACACTGTATTGGATTCGCTCAAACAACAAGACCCGTATAGGGTTTTCAGATGCGTTTAATCCAGCATTACCGACACGAAATAAACGGCCAAAATCAAACGATTTAAAAATGGTTGACTTACGTGCCTAAAATATAACATTGTACATTTACATTATATTTTCAGGCTAACAATTTCACAAATTACCCAGCAACAATAATAAACCGTTAAATACTGTACTACCAAGCAAAATTTCGTACACCACGTTTTTTAACTGCAATACTCGAATACAAGTCAATGGTATAATTCACGTAATAATGGCCTATCCATAGAAATCACAATTTTAATAAAATTTACAAGTTAGCACTACAGTTTTCTCCGTAACACACTACAATAGCTCTGGTAACCCGACGATGGGAACGCGGTGATCTGATCTAAAAGGGATAAAACATGAATATGGTACAGTGTCCTAAAGGTGAGATCATTTTATATTTTTATTCTCCCACACCAACTGGAAAAGTAGACCCGATTTTTTTCAAATCTAAATTTAAATCGATCATAAAACTGAAAAACTTAAAAACTAACCGATTAGTTTGCTCTCAGAGACTAACAGAACAATAAATATTTGCACATTGCTTCAAGTTACATACTGGATTTATAAATGTGTAGATCTAGAACAACTTGTTACAGTTTTACGTACAGATTGCTATGTTACATAATTTATTTAAGAAACCGGATCTGAACAATGCTCCTGATTTGATTTGGTTTAAGCTTTTTCGCCTTTATATACACGCGGTAACAGTGTTTTATAGCAACGTATGGATACTAATATTTAAGGGGTTAACTTATGTAGACCCCATCTGTCATTTTCAGTTCATTTTATTATTACAATTTTTCCAAAATTTTAAGATAATACTTAGTGGTCCCGAAATGTCGGCTGTCTTAGATGGCGTATAACCAATTAAATGGACCTTAATGAACCAACGGAAATGACGAGTGGCCCTTTGCGTCCGGTATTTACTGTATCTGCGATCGTACTATGCACACTGCTAATACAGACAACGGAGAGATAAACAGAATATTTGGTTAAACGCATCCTCATAATTGGCGCCGAAAATTCCCAAAATGCCCTCATGCTTAAATTTTTGGGTCCATCGGCAAATTTCCCTGCACAAATTACCAAGACTTTGCATCTTCAGACCCAAACTATAATAGCTAACATCTTTAGAAGGTTCAACTTGATTGGCCTTGTCCTTCCTTTTTAAATGGAGCTTAAATGATACTACTGATCACACGTTTCAGTGTGGCATGCACATATTTTGTTAGTATTCTGATTTTCTATCTAAATATTTTGTATTTAAATTTCCATCTCTTTTATACGCACAATAATATTAAGTTTAGTAATTTAAAGCAAGTATTTATTTCCAACCCAGAAATATCACCGATAACGCCAAAATGATCAAAACTATAGGCCCCGTTTTTTACATTACAACAATTAACTGGTTTTAACCAATAAACTCAAAGTGGTCAGGTTCAAACTTAAGATCAAACTGAGCTCTTGTCTGTCAACTACTCCCTCCTTATTTCCTTGACCACACTGAACGCAAGTTCCTATTTAACATACCACGCTGACAAATAAAACGACGAAAAGGTAAGGTAAGTAAAACCTACCAACGTTTTTGAAGGTAGACTACGCGCTATTTAAATATCAACGAAATATTGAATTGTTTTGCCGTTTTTATTATATAGCGAAATTACACCAGAAAGTTTGCAAATGCAATAACGCTTATTTACAAGCAATTTTTAAACTTATTAATGTTATTAAAATTAAATTACATTTACAAGTTTAAAATTAGTGATGTTAGTGCTTTAAACTTTTTTATTCGAAGATTATTTTGCAATGTTGGGTTATAATACTTATAAGGATATACCAAGCACGGAAATCAGTTTAGTGTTGCATAATTTTACATACAAGGCTAAATAGAAATCTAAAGAGCTACATGTTTTACAGATAATAGTTGCCTGCTGGGAATCAGTCAGTGAAACCCTAATGTCATACCGACAAAAATAGAAATAGCAATGAAAATTTTGCCTCCTTTAACGCGTACCGAACCTCCACCAAGAGCGTTTGTTCCACTGTTACAACGATCTGGAAAGTTTAATAGTCATTAGGTCCCAAGAATATCTCTGGTTTTACGAAAGATGTCGTTTTGTTAAATGATATAACCAACCGGCTAGTCTGGTGATTTAGTGCAAAGTATATGGTTGTTTCCTTGGAAAGGTTACTTTTTGCCTGAATCCAGCGGATTAATGGGTTCTACCAAATTGAAGGAAAGTTTAAATCATACACAACACAGTACAATATCTCCGGTAACCCGACCAACCCGACCAGGTGATATGACGATTGCCCGTGTTTTATCTGCCTTGGTTTTCCCATTTAAACATGAATATCCTATCCTATCCTGTATTAATGTATATGCACACGAATATGGTATCTTATTTCTTAGCTTCTATAAATAATGTTATTTTCGTGCACTTCTCATGTTTAAAAGCAAGTTTCCGCGGTTTAAAACACAGAACATTCCATTGAGGATATGATAACAAGAACATAGAATAAGCCATTATTTCTTTAATACAAATCATAATATCAAATCGGCTCATCAATTTAAGACAGAAAGGAAAATTGTATCTTAACCCCAAAAGTTTACACGTGCCACACAATTAAAAAATATCCTGGTTTAATAATATAATGCTTTATTGGTGTTTACAACATTAAGTGATAAAAAATAATTGATCAGATCACCGCTAAGTATAATGCATTATAAAATTTATGCCCGTTGTAATAAAATTTACATTAAAAATGCCGTATAGGACTTACTTTAACCGAATTCAAAGTTTTAATACCTATATAATTACGTTATTCGATTTTCCTGATGTTCACATACAACAATTTTATTTTTAATCTTGGACAGTTAAATTGCGTAACACGTGTTAACTGTTAAAGTGTAAAAACAGCGTTGGTTTATTCTTACTTATTTTTGTAGAAACAAGTGTAGAAAAACAAAAATATCTGTTTTGAACTGCTAGCCGACATCATAATTTATATTAAAAAAATAATGGTTTATTTTTCTTTAATATTATCGTTTTATAAAGCTGCGTTTGCACTTATCTAAATAATACACCCGAGGGGTTGAGACCGCATAAGCATGTTCCGTTGAAACGCCATAGGTTATACGTCTTGTAGCTTAAAATTACAAATTAAATTGGGTTGCATATGTTTGCTACATTTTGTACGGATTTTTTTTTAGATACAAGGAATAAAAAAACTGCAGAAAATAATGTTGATTTATGTAGCGAATTTTCATACCTATCGACCTTTTTCAATGTGTAGAATCTAAATTATTGTATCATGTTTTGGTGTTTATTTTAGGAATAAAACATTTTTTAAAGAAAAAATTGTGTATTAAATTTTAATATTAATATAAATTAAAGAAACATAAACGTTTTTTAGCCAAAATAGTTAATATCTATATGTGGAATGAAACCTATTGAATCGTGTACATTACTTGTAAATGTATTTAACTCAATTATTCAACCAAAATGTTTTTATTGTCCACTTTTAATAGTTAGCCTAAATAACTTAACCTGTGTTACAGCCAGATGTACATGCTGTTCCGATCTGTCCCAAGTCCACGCAACCCGTTTCAAAAGCAGTTGCACTGCATGCTCTTACAGTCGTGACAGTTGACATCCCGAAAACTAGATAAACAATACGATACAGTTAGAGATAGATCATATCATCAAATATGACAGTTGACACTCCAAAAACTAGATAAACATTACTATACTGTTAGATCATATCATCAAATGAAAAAATAATCATAAGCTTACTCTTTACGTAGTTGGTTAAAGTCGTGCAATGTGTCTGGTTTTCCAAACAAGAAGTAACTGCGGATTCTGCTAGAGCACCTGTGACGCACCCAGGGGTGGGACGCACATTGGCCGTGTTGCACGAATAGCAACTGATAGCCGAACCTGAAATTTAGATGCCAATTTGAATATGTAACTCACGCCTATAATCTAAGCTTGTGCAAACAATCGGACATCTAAGTTTAATAAATTTAACACTCGGGCAATCGTCAGATTACCTTGCGGTGTGTTGTGCATGATTCACACGTTCCTACAATTTAGTAGAACCCATTAATATGCTGAGTTCATGCAGTGTCCGTTAAATGCCTCGACCAACTACACAACCGACTATCTAGCGACCAGTTTCGAACCTTGGAACTTGCCCACCAATGGCGACACACTAGCCCACCAAGCAAATCGGTTAGAAAAGCAATAATAAATATAATTTAGGAACAATATATACTATAAGGATTATTTTTAACACTATACATTCAACCACCGATGGCTGTGTAGATACAAAAAAATAGATTACCATGGAGAGTAGGCCACCATAATATAAAATTCCATGCGCCTATTAACCGTTGTTATATCCTTTTCAATATTTACAAACATAATTTTTGTTCAATATATTCCTTAGGATTAGTAAGGTTTTTTGAATTAATCGCCAAAGAAAGTTAACAAAATGTAACACAAAAACAGGACGACAGTCATTAGATGATAACCCAGGTACCCCATTCCAATAGACAAGTTGTTGATCTAAATTTTAAATAACCAAGAAGTCTTTCAGACGAAGGTTTGCAGAAACGAAATTGGTGGCTAGCTAATCTGGTCAGATGACTTAGCGGACATCGCCTGGATCCATTGGATAAATAAATTCAAAAAAAACAAAATAACCGTTTCAACCATATGTATCAAACTGCAATAGCTCCGATAACCCAACGGTGGCGTGGTATTTTAAAGGTTGGTTATCTGTATAATATCGCTTTATTATTGACAAGGTATGCTGACCATTGCCTTGCCTTGCGTTTTTCATTTACAGGGATAAATCGTAAATATGATGGTACAGTATTCTAAAAGAAAGCTAATATTTATTTGTTTACCTTTTTCAGCAGAAAACACCAGCAGAACAAGAATAACATTTACAAGTTGATACATATCTTGTCAGCTTAGCGTATACTCTATATAAATAGCAATAAGAGAAGTACTAACTGGAAAAGTCGACGTGTTTGTTATAAATCTAATTTTAAATCGATCTTAAAATCTTGCAAGTGCGAACAATAAACAGATTAGTTACTATCTGGAGTAGGCTGAAACAACAATATATATGCACATTACTTTAAATAGGTATCCAAATTGTAGTTCTGGGACAACTTGCCTTCTTACATTTTTCACAATCCTTACTATAATTAGAATTCTGTTTAAGCACCTTAAATATGACACGCTCTTACTCGATCAGGCCAATGCTGCCTAAGGCGTTTCACTTTCATATTCAAACGTTTGTACAAGAATGCCAATTAGGCCTACTTATTTAGGCTAGTCGCTAGCTAGATAGTCGATTGTGTCGGTGCACCACAAAAAAGTTTGTTACCAACTACTGGGTATGTCTAACTCCTCTGCTTCTCCTTTCTTTGCAAACAAGACATTTTACGCGACGTTATGAACTACTTAACCAGTAAGATTATTAGCCTATTTTTATTTAATGATTGGTCCAACTGTGTTAAACTGTTTTTCCAATTTTCGGGGTTTAAAGTTAATCAACTGTAAGAGGATGCAGTACGATTTCTCTGAAGACCTGTTTTTTGTATTAATTTGGGATGTAGATTCAATCGTATTTGGATTGTAGCGACCTCATGTGTTTACATAAGTTTTATGATCGCAGATCGCATCAGGTGTCGTAACTGGCTTACACAATCTACTACGATAGGCAGGCGGCCTGCAACGGCTCCCTACATATTTGGTGACCCCGACGTAAACCTAATAATAATAGTTCAGTGATGACGCAATGTTAGCGCAAATGCCGGCTGCGGCGATCATAAATCTTATGTAAACACATGAGGTCGCTACCAGGATAACTGAGAAAACCCCCGGTTTCGAAACTTATATTGATTAGAATTTATATCTATATTGTATTTAATAAACAAATTTTGTATCAATTGTTTTGGTATGGTAAGTGGCTTTGTTTACAGTGTTTTTTACAACTAGTAGAGAACACACCCCTGTGAAGTAACATCCTTGCCCAAGAACATAACAGTTCAAACAGCAGCTCCTGCTAACCGACCTCACGTTGAAATATTGATGGTGGCGGTTATCTTTGCGTCGATTAAAGTGGTTTATTGCATCAAAGATAAAAGAACTAACAACTGCATCTGGCGATCGACAATTCTCCATTTTCAATGAAGACAACAAGAATATGCGGCGCCGTTTGTAAAAATTTAACTTTTCTGCCGATGTAGCTAAATCGTCAACTTTTCTGCTGTTTTAGCTAAATCGTCAAATTTTCTCTTGATTTAGCTAAATCGCTCAATTAATTGATTTTTTACAAACTGCGCCGCATACAAGACGGCATTAGAGGCTGCATTATACACCACGTTTAAACAATATCTATTTTTCGCCTTTTGTCTTTATTACGAATACCTATAAAAGATCCTATATGTAGACCCAAAACTCACACATCTATCCAGGTAGTATACTGTTCTTTCGATACGCATGACATGCAAAACTGTGTAGAAGAGAGCGTGAACGAACGTATCCTTGAGATTTAACTCCATATATATATATATATATATATATATATATATATATATATATATGTAGTCGGTTTGCATATGGTCGTTTTTAGAAACTAAAAGCGCCGCTTGCGGATGAGGTTAACAGGTATATATTAAACCGACCTACGTAAATGTTTGGTTACCCAATGGTCGCTAGAAATGTGTGTACCTCATGGACAGTGCACACCATATTATTATGGGTCCCATTTGGAAAAATGGGACACATATTGTTTTTGTCCGTTTTTTTTTCTTTTTTTTTTCGTCAAAGGTTTGACAGGCATGGCATGGCGCCCCGACATCTACCAGAAGGAATAATCGAATCGTAATGAAACTTAGCCTTTCGCTAGACAACATGGTATAGATATGTAGAAACCAAAATTTTGGGTGATAAATCCAGGGGAATTCCCCTGGTATGTTAAAAACCAAAAAGGTATTTTTTATGAAAAATTTAGCTCTTTTTGGCATAGCGCTTGAACGGCTACTCCAATTTCAATTAGATTTGGTGGAATGTAAGTGCATTAGGCACTGATTTAACATTTGGAAGAAATAAAAAAATTACCTAGGAAAACACCCTAAAAAATAAGATTTTGTACTCAAATCATAATTGTGACAGGCATACCATGTCGCCCCGACATCTACCAGAAGGAGTAATGGAATATCAATGAAAATTTGACATTTTTTAGACAACATGGTCTAGATATGCAGAAACTAATATTTTGGGTGATAAACTTAGGGGACTTGCCCTGGGGCGTTAAAAACCAAAACGGTATTTTTTTCTAAAAAAATAGCCTTTTTTGGTCATAGCGCTTAAACGGATGCTACAATTTGAATCAAATTTGGTGGAATGTAAGTGCATTAGTCACTGAATATACGCTTAAAAAACATAAAAAATTACTTAGGGAAATACCCTAAAAAATAGGATTTTGTTCTTAAATCATGATTGTGACAGGCATGCCATGTCGCCCCGACATCAACCAACAGAAGTAATGGAATCGCAATGAAAATTTGACATTTGTAAGAGAACATGGTCTAGATATGCAGAAACCAAAATTTTGGGTGATAAATCTAGGGAAATTCCCCTTAGACCTTAAAAACCAAAACGCTATTTTTTTTCTAAAAAATAGCTTTTTTTGGGCATAGCGCGTGAACGGCTGTTACAATTTAAATTAGATTTGGTGAAATGTAAGTGCATTAGTCATTGATTTAACACTTGAAAGAAATAATAAAATTACCAAGGGAAATACCCAAAAATATAGGATATGTTCTTAAATCATGATTGTGACAAGCATGCCATGTCGCCTCGACATCTACCAAGAGGAGTAATGAAATCGCAATGAAAATTGGACATTTGTAAGACAACATGGTCTATATATGCAGAAGCCAAAATTTGGGGTAATGAATCTTGGGGAATTCCCCTCAGACGTTAAACACCAAAACGTTTTTTTTCTAATAAATTAGATTTTGTAGCCATAGCGCTTGAACAGCTGCTCTAATTTTATTAAAATTCGGTAAAATGTTAAAACATTAGACACTCTGTTCCAATTAAAAAAAAGAAAACATTTACTTATAGGTTAATTTCCATGAAAACGAAGATATGTTTCTGAATTGTGATTGTGACAGGCATGCCATAGCCTATCGCACCAACATCTCCAACAAGAAGATGACAAATCAGATTAAAACTTTAAGAAATTGTTACATAGCATGACTTACTTATGTAAAAACAAAAACTTATCTACTAAACCCAGGGGAATTCCCTGAAACAATGAAAAACTAAATCGGGCTGTTTTGGGAATTTAGCTTTCTTTCACTATACAGCGCTTGAAAAGAAGCTATAATTTAAAACATTTTTGTTTGAATATGTTCGTAAATTTAAGACGTTTGTTCTTTATTTAACTAAACATGGAAAATAAGTTTGGTATGTTAACTATGGGACCCATGCGTTTATGCTTGCAGAAACAAAAACTACATACTCAGTGTATAAAATACAAATTGTGGTTAGGGACCCTGTAGCATGAATATAGGTTATACAACATGTGTTTTACAAATAGTGATGGTTAACACGTGGTTGACACTCTCTAGTTAAGAACGTGACGGCTACTACCCATTTATCTAGTTTCAACCGGTATCTGGTTATACGAAGACCGTTTATGTAGTAATATGTGTGTATATCAGCAGATAAACTATTCCGCCCCACGACCATCCACGTATTTAATATAAATTATGCATGTAATAAACACTCTTTAGCGGTACAATTATGTTTAATGTTGGAAATATATAAAAAATTATTTTTATAAGGCTGCAGTTCTAAATAGTAGAATTGTTAAGATTTTTACACTTTAATTTATTGGTTAAATGTTTATCTTTATGTTTATTAGGCGTTTAATCTTGTCAACAAAAGTCAAGCAATTGTGGGTCCCATTTGGAAAAATGGGACACATATTGTTCTTGTCCGTTTTTTTTTTGTTATAGGTTTGACAGGCATGGCTTGTGGCTCCGATCTACCAGAATGGCTTATGGAATTGCAATGAAACTTTAACATTTGTTAGCGCACATGGTCTGGATATGCAGAAACCAATATTTTGGGTAATTTAGCCAGGGGAATTCCCCTTGGAGGTAAAAAACCAAAGTGGTATTTTTATTTAAAAAATTAGCTTTTTTAAGCATAGGGATTGAACGTCTACTTCAATTTTAGTTAGATTTGGTATAATGAAAGGACATTAGCAACTGATATAAAACTTTGTAGAAATACAAAAAATATCCAGGGAAATACCCTAAAAAACAAGATTTTGTTCTCAATCATGATTGTGACAGGCATGGCTTGTGGCTCCGACATCTATCACAAGGGGTAATTATATCGCACTGAAAATTGGACATTTTTAGACAACATGGTTTAGATAAGCAGAAACCAAAATTTTGGGTGGTAAATTCAGGGGAATTCCCCTGGGGCGTTAAAAACCAAAACGCTATTTTTTTCTAAAAAAATGTTTTTTGGGGCATAGCGCTTGAACGGCTGTTACAATTACAATCACATTCGGTGAAATGTAAGGGCATTAGTCACTGATTTAACTCTTAGAAGAAATAATTAAATTACCTAGGAAAATACCCCAAAAAATAGAATATGGTCTCAAATCATGATTGTTACAAGCATGCCATGTCGCCCCGACATCTATCAAAAGGAGTAATGGAATCGCAATAAAAATTGAACATTTCTTAGACAACATGGTTTAGATATGCAAAAACCAAAATTTTGGGTGATAAACTCAGGGGGATTTTCCTGGGACGTTAAAAACCAAAACGCTATTTTTTCTAAAAAAATTGCCTTTTTGGGCATAGCGCTTGAACGGGTGTTACAATTTTAATCAGATTTGGTGGAAAGTAAGTGAATTAGTCACTGATTTAACACTTAGAAGAAATAATGAAATTACCTAGGGAAATACCCCCAAAATAGGATATGGTCTTAAATCATGATTGTGACAAGCATGCCATGTCGCCTCGACATTTACCAAAAGGAGTAATGACATCGCAATGAAAATTGGATATGTGTAAGTCAACATGGTCTAAATATGCAGAAACCAAAAATTTGAGTAATGAATCTGGGAGAATTCCCCTCCGACGTTAAAAATCCAAAACATTTTTTTTCTAATAAATTCGATTTTGCGGCCATGGCGCTTAAACGGCTGCTATATTTTATAAAAATTCGGTTAAATGTTAAAACATTAGACATTCTGTGCCAATTAAAAAAAGAAAACATTTACTGAGGTTAATTTCCATGAAAACGAAGATATGTTCCTGAGTTATTGTAACAGGCATGCCATATCGCACTGACATCTCCAACAAGAAGTCGACAAATCTGATTAAAACTTTAAGAATTGCTACATAACATGACTCACTTATGTAAAAACAGAAACTTATCTATTAAACCCAGGGGAATTCCCTGAAACAATGAAAAACTAAATCGGACTATTTGGGAATTTAGCTTTATTTCACTACAGCGCTTGAAAAGAAGCTATAATTTAAAACATTTGTGGTGAAATGCTCGTAAATTTAGGACGTTTATTCTTTATTTAACTTAATATTGAAAATATATTTGGTATGTTAACTTTGGGACCCATACGTATATGCTTGCAGAAACAAAAACTACATACTCAGTGTATAAAATACAAATTATGGTTAGGGACCCTGTAGCATGAATATAGGGTATACAACATGTGTTTTACAAATAGTGATGGTTAAACACGTGGTTGACACTCTCTAGTTATAATAATCTACGGTAATGAAGACATTTGTCAACAATAACTTATTTCAAAAGAAATAAAAATAGTGCTTGTGCCAAGAGCATGATGGTGAGTGTGATAGTATTCCCTCCCACAGCACCTGCAGCACTGAATGCGACAGTTCCACTGTTACAATTATCTGAAAATTTAAGTTCACTTTAACTTTACACAGAAAAAACACGGTAAGCCGATTGTAGGTCAACAAGTACGGTAGAAACTTTGACACAATCGAAAGGTTTTGTTGCTTGAAACTAGCCACAAAGGCTTGGCGGTTGTGTACTTGGGCAAATTACATGGTGGACATCGTTTACACCCATCTTCTCTATACATCGTTACAATAGCTCCGATAACCCGACCGTGGGCATGAGGTAATCTAATGATTGTCTGTTTTCCTATATTCAAGTAAATCAGGACTCAACCGATTTCACAAAATAAATATAAACATATAGAAATCAAAATTTTAACATGAAACGTTTATTTTACTATTGTATAATATAAGTAAGATTTATAACTGTCTTGATACAACACTTGATTGTTAGTTAGAACTACAGCTTACCTGTATTACAAGTAGATGTACATGTGGTTGTGCCGATCGCAGTTATACAACTAGTTGCCACGGCGGTTGCTGAACACGCTCTTGTGTCAGTAACAGTGCTAATTCCGACTAAAAAAAACAAGCGTAAGTATTACCTTCTAATAATACAACAAGTTACACAAGATCGGTATCATTAATTAGTTTTGTTTAAAGATAACACATTACATGCAGTAAAGAAAGCTAACCTGTTGTACGCAACGTTGTTGTTGTGCAGTAGTTTTGGCCAGCTGGACAGGTTATTGAATTTGCCTAGGTCAAGAAACCAGTGGCACAACCGGCATTTGGTGAAACTGAACTAGATATGCAATTGTAGCAGTTGATAGACGACCCTGTTGTTTTATACACATTTATTAAGATCATCGTATGTTTGTAGAGATCATATGGACTTTCTACATAAAACTTCCAAATCCCAGAATATGTTTTAGTTTTTTTGTTGGTTATGGTAATTATATTGTGCGAAATACACACACGTCAAGTTTACTATTTAGCCACACGAAAGCGGTAATTTGAAT
>CH002597.1:1258830-1291353 GCA_000149265.1 Ciona savignyi
CCACAGTCGAACACAGTAATACACCTCATGCCCACAGTCGAGCACAGTAATACACCTCATGTCAACAGTCGAGCACAGTAATATACCTCTTGCCCACAGTTGAGCACAGTAATACACCTCATGCCCACAGTCGAGCACAGTAATACACCTCATGCCCACAGTCGAGCACAGTAATACACCTCGTGCCCACAGTCCAGCACAGTAATACACCTCATGTTAACAGTCGAGCACAGTAATATACCTCTTGCCCACAGTCGAGCACAGTAATACACCTCATGTCCACAGTTGAGCACAGTAATACACCTCGTGCCCACAGTCCAGCACAGCAATACACCTCATGCCCACAGTCGAGCACAGTAATACACCTCATGCCCACAATCAAGCACAGTAATACACCTCATGCACACAGTCGAGCACAGTAATATACCTCATGCCCACAGTCGAGCAAAGTAATAAACCTCATGCCCACAGTCGAGCAGAGTAATACACTCAAGTTAACTAAAAAACCCAACATGTTTTAAATTATTCCTACTTTGTCAATTTATTGATAGCTGTTTGTGACACTGAATGTAAGAATGGGGGGGAATGTTCCGGACCCAACCTTTGTTCGTGTGGCAGAGGCTGGACGGGAGACTATTGTGAAACAGGTGAGTCTATGACGTCATTATAGTGTCTTGTTTCATGACATCATAATACGCAGCCAATTTCGAATGCGGGGGTGAATGTCTGCACGGCGGCGTCTGTGTCGCGCAAGATGAGTGCAAGTGTCTCGATGGATTTGAAGGCGATCATTGTGAAATTGGTATGACGTCATCAATTACGTAATTATGGTTGACTGATGACGTCATTTTCCAGCTGTTTGTGATGATCCGTGTTTGAACGACGGACAATGTGTTGGCCCGAACATCTGTAATTGTAAAGACGGGTTTTCCGGAACCACGTGTCAAACTCGTGACGTCAGCAGTGACGTGGTTCCCATAGTTGACGTCAATGCTATTACGTCACAAGAGCACGAGAGAGTATGCTCATCATGGGGGATGAACCACTATACAACATATGACGGAAAACATTTCTATTTTCCCGGGAAATGTTCATACTCGATGACGTATGAATGTTCGGGGACTTTCCGGGTTACTGTGAGTGACGAATAATCTTTCATTGTGATGTCACACGATCATATTATTCACCCAGGTTGTCAATGACTACGATTGTTCTACGTCATGCAAGCGTGCTGTCGTCATCGAACTTGGTCCTCTCCACCAGGTGTCGCTATTCCCCAACTCCACAGCGACACACAACGGCCGATTCATCAAAATGCCTAAAACCGTCGACAACACTTTGTCGTTCGAGCGAATCGGCGTCTACACTGTAGTTCGACTACTTACAGGTAATAATCACCTCTGTTACGTCATACCTGGATTAACCCTCGTTACTCAGGTGTGAGGATATTCTTTGATAATGACGTTTCGGTCTACGTGGCGGTCCCTGATTCGCTGATGAATGAAATGTGCGGATTGTGTGGGGATTATGACGGAATAATGGAAAACGATTTCGTCATAAACAAAGAGAAGGTTGGTAACGTCATATCCGCGTCGAATTTCGCCTCACTTTGTGTTCGTAGGAATTCACGAACGTCAATGCGTTTGGGAATTACTACCACGTGGTGTCGCCATCGAGGTCATGCACACCAGTTCCACTAGATGTCGCTCATCCGTGTCATGGTTACTCAAACTCTCGCCTCTCATTGGTCGAGAATCGGTGTCGTCTGCTGCTCAGTGAAGCATTCCGTGCTTGTCACCACGTCATCGATCCCAAGGTGACGTAACTCTTATCATTGTGACGTGACACTAACGTAATAACCACAGGAGTATGTCCAACGTTGTATGATGGACGTGTGTTCCTGTGACGGAGACACGCAGTGCGCATGCGCGACATTCACCCATTATTCCCGCGCATGCGCGTACATGGGCGTCGTGTTATCGTGGCGCAACAGCGACACGTGTGGTAAGAATCGCATTATATCGGATACACGGAGGACTAAGATCGGATACTCGCAGGTGTCGTTTGCGACGGTGGGAAAATCTACAGCGAATGCGGAAGTGCTTGCCCAGTGACGTGTGAGAACCCGGATATGACGCAAGAATGCAGCAGTAACGTCTGTGTGGATGGTTGTCACTGTCCCATTGGTCGGTACATTGATTGTTTATAGCTACGTCATATTTAAATATTCATCCGCAGGCACCGTTTACGACACAACCACAAATACTTGCGTCACAAGGGACAATTGTCCGTGCACAAAAGCTGGTGACGTATACCAGCATGGTGACGTAATAAAGCAAGATTGTAACAACTGCACTTGCTCTGGTGGTCGTTGGAATTGCACTGATGCGCCGTGTCCAGCCCTTTGTTCCGTCATAGGTGAAGATCACTACGTCACATTCGATGGAAGGCGATACCAGGTTTGTGAGGTCACAATAAGTGTATTGTTTGCGCACAAGTGCCAACGGGAAATATATCTAAAACTTGCTGAAGTCATTCATACTCATAGCAATTAAGATTTCTATGAATTTGACGTGAAAATTAAGATGGTTTGTGCAGTTTGCAGGAGGTTGCGAGTATGTGTTGGTGCAAACGAAACCGAACGACGTCCGACCGTTCGCGGTGTGGGTGCAGAACCGAGGCTGCGGGTTCTACGACGACGATTCCTGCAAGAAATCTATTTCACTCAAAATCGCTGGGAGCGCCGTGTATCAAATGACGTCAAACGGACACGTCACAATGGGGAACAAAGAGCTTGTGCTTCCTCATCGAGACTCCACTCTGACGTTTCACCGACTGTCGTCATCGTTTCTTCGCATGACGTCATCAGAGGTGGAAGTGACGTGGGACGGTGCGCATCGGATATACGTGAAAGTTCCACCCCGGATGAAGAACAGACTGGAAGGATTATGTGGAGTTTATAATTTGAACCAAGCGGACGACTATCGAACCCCCACAAGCGCAATTACAATCAACGTCGCAGAGTTCGGCAACTCCTGGAAAACTGACATCTCGTGCTCGTCCAATCAAGTCTCCACTGGTATCTCCGTCGATGCTTGCGTCATAGCTACGTCATATCTTACGCATGCCAACGTCATGTGCTCGGTATTAAAGCTAGGTAAGTGATGTCATCAATACTTGGAATGATGTCACAACCACTTGTGACGTAATTCAATCAACAGGAGCGTTCGAATCTTGCAACAATCTCGTCGATCCCTCACCCTACGTCACAATGTGCCAGCATGACGTATGCCATTGTTTACACAAATTCAACGCCGACGCGCAGTCGTGTCGCTGCACTGTCTTAAGCGCTTATGCTCGCGCATGCGCGTTAGCCGGCCGCGCTATCCAATCATCATGGCGGGATACTACGTCATGTCCGGTGACGTGTACACAGGGTCGCGTATGGGACGAATGTAACAATGATAATTGTGACGTCACATGTCAGATGATCAGCAACGCCAATCAATGCAACGCAGTAAGTCAATGTATTGTGACGCAATAGATACGTAATAATGGTAATTATGACAGACAGGGGAATGTGTAGAAGGTTGTAGATGTCCAGTTGGTCAAGTATTTGATGAATCGATTGATTATTGCGTCAACAAAAGCGATTGTTCATGCTACTACAGGTAGGTTGTAAGAGAACTATTTTATTCAAATTTAACCCGAGGTTCGCAGGGATTAAGTTATTAAGGCTTTGGTTTGAATCCATGATAATTCCAAGATCGCGTTTTGTTTATTATTTTGTATCGGTTATGTTTCATTACACATCAACATTACCGCAGGAATGCAGTATATACGCATGGTAGCAGTAGAGAGGCGATGTGCGCCACCTGCCGATGTGACGGTGGATTATGGAAGTGCGAATCTACCGCTGGGTGCACCAGAGAGTCGATGTGCCAGGATGTAAGGATGCTAGTTGGCTTGCTACGGTTCATACTAATTTGCATATGCGCAGGGCAAAGTTTGGAGCAATTGTACGGAATGTCAACGAACCTGCGATAACATGCACACCTCGTGCGTCCAACTAGAATGTCATGAAGGCTGCAGCTGTCCCAATGGAACCGTATTGAGTGACGGGAAGTGCGTCACACCTGACCATTGTCCATGTCACTATCGCGGGAAGAGTTATAGAGATGGGAGCTGGGTGAAGCAGGATTGTAACTTTTGGTACGACATCTAGCGGTTTATATTTGGCCTCTTTCTACATTCAATCTTCCAGCCGATGTCGCAACACGAATTGGGAATGCACCGAACGGGAATGTCCCGCGTACTGCAGCGCGTATGGCGACCCGCACTACGAAACATTCGACAAACGTCGGTATGAGTTCCACGGCGACTGTACGTATGTATTGGCGGAGGATTATTGCGGGGATGGCGTCGGAAGCTTCAAGGTCACGGTTGAGAACGTCCCGTGCAGTACTGGTGGTGTGACGTGTACAAAGGCTGTCAAGGTAAATTGTGACGTCATTTTGTGTATTATGATCTCACAATGTAATCTACTTCTAGCTCACACTCTATGACACAATAATACAAATGATTCGAGGTGCGGAACCTATTGTCTCCAAAAATCCATTTGCGCGGCCTGGAAGTCCTAAAGCCGAGTTTAAAATAACAAGAGCCGGTCTTTTTCTCATCGTCAAAACCAAGGTGAACAATTGTTCTGAATAAGTTTGCATAAATCAAGTATAACCACGTGACCATGCCGTTTGAATCCACCAATCAAACAGATCGGATTAACCATTCTATGGGACGTCGGAACTCGTGTCTACGTCAAACTGGAACCGAAATTTAAACGGAAAGTTTGCGGATTGTGCGGCGACTTTGACGGAAACGCCCTCAATGATTTCAAAACCAGACAGGGTAGATTCTTTTATTATAGCTCATTTTGTTGTAATAATATGGTGTGTGACGTCACAGGCGAATTGGAAGCAAGCTCGCATATGTTCGGAGACACGTGGAAAGTTTACAGCTCTTGCCCGCGGTCCGAGGAGGATCCGGTTCATCCGTGCATTGTGAGCCCACAAAGGGCGGACTGGGCGAGGTTTGCCTGCCGCGTCATCAGGGAATCTCCCTTCTCGTCATGCCACGCTTTCGTCGACCCTGAACCTTTCTACCAGTCTTGTTTGTGGGATTCGTGTGGATGTGACCGCGGGGGGGATTGTGAGTGTATGTGCACGGCCATCGCGGCTTACACTCGGGAGTGCAACGAAGCTGGCGTACATATCCGCTGGAGGGCGACTGGGAGCTGTGGTAAGTGTAACTTATTCAACCAGACCTAGGGTGATAGTCATTAGTTTTTTAAACTTCAACCAGACCTGGGGTAATAGTCATTGGTTTTAAGCGAGCTTTTTTTGAATTACACTCAACTTAAAGCGTCCTTCACAAGCACGAATAGCTGGCAATAATGGTGACGGTCGACAACCCGACCCAAATCGTGTTTTAAATCGTCTAATTCGCATTGACAGAGAAGAAAAGAACGTCATGGATAAACCATCTCTCGTACAGGCCTTCAATGCGAAGCAGGGAAAGTGTACGATGAATGCGGGACGACTTGTTCGGGGGATTGCTGGTCGGAGAGCTCCGATGAGGGTTGCACAAGTACGTGTGTGGAAGGATGTCACTGTCCCAATGGAACTGTGATGTACGATGGCGAATGCATTGAGCGGCCGCAATGTCCATGCAAAGTGGGAGGAATGATCATTCCTCGGGGAACGTCACTTCGATTCAACTGCATGGATTGGTGAGGTCATATCCGCTCTTATGACGTCATTATATATCTGGTTCTTTCCAGCATGTGTGTGGACAGCAAGCTCAGATGCTCTGGGACGCCATGTGGTGGAAATTTGACAACAGCGTCACCAGTTGCGTCATCAACTACGTCATCACATGAAGCATCTACTGTGCCGGGCTTGGTATGAGTTATAGTAGCTGGGTAATCTATAGTAGCGATCCACGTGGGTAGGAAACACAAAATTATCACATGTCCAACCGTCATTTCACCTCATTCGATCATATTATAGTGTTTGCATACGATTCAAACGAGCCTGAAGTTTTGGTATATTTCTTAAGGACACAGAATACTAGCTTGCAGGCAATATTGAATCTGTAACCCTTCGACTGAAAGCCGATAAACTAACTTATCAAGATAATCAGCCGGACTATGTAGACTCGCACCCGGGTGTTTTAGTACACACACAGTTCCAGCACCGACATTTGAATCGCTACTAAGACCGGTTTATATGAAAATCGAATCAATGACGTTAACTATTTGATCACAAAATCTTTATATCCCTTCAGGTTACCACAACAACAGAAGGCGAAGTAACATCAGCGCCACCTATCGATATATCGACACCCCGTGGTAAGTTACAACCCCCCCATATACACCCATTCCATCCTCAGTATTTTTACCGAGTCAAGTTTCGAACCCATGATGGGCTCGTCACCAGGACTTTTGTATAGTAGTCGGTATATGTATCGGTCGCGTTAACCATTCGACCACACGACATTCCTCAGTGTGCGATGACGGCATGGTTGCAGTGGATTGCGCCCCCTTGTGTCCAGATCGATGTCAGTACCAAGATGACGATTGTGTCGGAACAATGGCTTGTCGCGCCGGATGTGTTTGTCCGGGGGGGAAAGTCCTGGATGGCGACATCTGTGTGGAACCAATGACGTGTCGCTGCGTAGATGACCTCGGTGACGTACATGAGGTGAGCATTTCATTGTGACGTTTCGCCTCTATTGTGACGTTTCGCCTCTATTGTGACGTTTCGCCCCCATTGTTACGTTTCGGTTTATTTCCAGCCAAGTTCAAGTTGGAAACGCGGTGAATGCGAGAGATGCACTTGCTTCAACAATGCCATCGAATGTAACACTGTGTCTTGTGACGTCATGTCATGTGACGAAGAACAAGGAATGTCATTGGTTAATATCGCGGGGGTGTGTTGTCCTGTTTGCGTTCCCATGACGACATTTCCCAGTGTGACGTCAACAGTGGCACCAAACATCACAGTGACGACACAAACAGTTTGTGACGAAAGTAGGTGTTTGTTCGTGATTGGCTGTATTTGAATAATTCGCGAACAATCCGCAGCCGAGGTTTATGGAATATGCGCGTGCACACCTACCTGTTATGACGTCAACAATAATCAATCATGTTCCACGTCATCTGTCGCCGATGACGCAGGCAAATGCTGCGCATGCGCAGAAGGAATGGCACGTGATGGAAATCAGTGCATTCCAGTTGAAGAGTGCTCGTGCGTGACGGAAGATGGTGATTATGACGTAACAAGGCTGATTATATGTTGACAATATAACACACAGGTGTGGAAGTGGCGCCAGGAGGTTCGATTGACCGAGGAACTTGTCAGCGATGCCATTGTATAGCTGGTGTGCTCAAGTGCGCCAACTACTGTCCAGTTGATAATTGTGGGGTCGGGTTGGCTCTTCAACTCGACGTCGACGGTTGCTGCTTCTGCGCGCAAAGTAATTTCATACAAATATATTTATTACGTCATATTACCTTCTTATTACGTAGTTTTCACCACGCCGGAATCAACCTCGACTGTTGCCGTGACAACGGATGTGACGTGTGCGTGTGAATCAGGGTATTTCCCCTGTGATGGCTGCACACAATGCATAAAGAATCAATCGCGCTGTGATGACGTCATTCAATGTAAAGACGGAAGTGACGAATTGGATTGCCCGTGTGATTATGACGGAATGATTCGAGACAATGGCGATAGATGGTTCGCGAGTGAATGCGAAGTTTGTGATTGTGAGTCGGGAATCACCAATTGTGTTAGAACATGTGACGTCATCTGTGAACAAGGATTTCATCTGGTCGTTTATGACGATGACAGGTTTGTTACGTCACAATAGTCAAAAACATATAAACACAATTCTATATTTAGATGTTGCTCGTGTGAGCTTGTCACCATGACAACTGAGCCTTCTGTGACGAGTACAACGTCTGTTGTGACGTCAACACTCCCGATTGGTTCATCCACAAAACCTACTGTGACGTCAACAGAACCCATTGTGTCAACAACAACGTCCATTGTGACAACGAACGCATTTACGGAAGTGACGTCACAGAAGTATTGTGACGACACATTGGGAATGGAATCGGGGAAAATCGAAGATCAATTGATTTCGGCTTCTTCCTTCCTTCCCGGGAGAAATCCAGAATTCGCGAGAATCAATTCAGATCCAACACAGGACATTATGACGTCATGGGCACCGAGGGAATCTGATGAACGACCATATTTGGAAGTCAGTTTTCTTGAACTCACCGAACTCACCGCCGTTGCGACACAAGGTGGCGCTGACGGGCGATTCGTGTCAAAATTCATGATTGAATACGTCACAACGGATAATGTTCAAATAATCGAAGATCAAAGCGGCAAACCCAAGATTTTTGACGGTACGATTATTACGTCATTTTCATTGTTGTGATTTCATTGTGACGTGTTGTTCAGGCAACTCTGATGACTATGACGTCATAAGGAATCAGCTTCCTCATCCAATCATCGTGAAACGAATTCGAATACTTCCGGTGACGTCAGCTGATGTCAGTCTGCGAATAGAATTGTTCGGTTGCGGTGAAGGGGAAACCCCAGGTACAATAGAAGCAACAACGACAGTGGTGACGCAAACAACTGAACCAACTCATTCCGAAGGTTGGTATGTCGCTCTCTTATTGGATGGAATCTAATGTTGGTTTGTAGGTACCACTGTGCGCGAAACTGAAACTACAGAGTTCGTTAAAACAAGCAAAACAACAGAAGCTTTTACGACAAAAGAAACAACAACGAAAGGTTTGGAATCAGAGTTGTTATTTCTAAGTCATTTTTCATTAAAAATCTAATTCAGTCACCGAGTTGACCACCCGTCGTATTGAAACAACCACACCTGAGATTTGTACTTTCAAAATGGGGGGCGACATCGGGTCCACTACGTCAGTGGCTCACTTCATTGCGTCATCAACCGCCGTTGGGAATTCCCCTGAATATGGAAGGTTGGATTCTGACGTAGAGACTCCGTGGCGACCCTCAGTGGATATGTCAGGGCAATATCTTCAGGTAAACTAGTTGTCCTTGGTGTGTGCTTGGGCTTGGGAAAGGCGTCTCTACACATTCCATCTCCACTTAGATAAACTTTGACAGCATTGTGGTTGTAACAGCCGTGCTACTTCGCGGAGGTCCGGAAGGCTGGGTCACGAAGTTTGCTTTGCAAAGCAGCAAAGATGGCGTCGAATATCAAGACGTTGATGAAAGCGGGCTTTCTAATGCGGGGAATCCCCTAATATTCCCCGGAAATACGGTCGGAGAGAGAGTGGCGCAGGTTCAAATTTGTCGTCGATGGTTTTTTATTTAATTCATTGACGAATTTCATTGAAGGTTGAACTTCCTTTCCCGTTGGAAACGACTTCAATCCGGATTGTGGTCCTGGCCTGGCACGAGAGGATTTTACTGAAGGCCGACTTGTTGGGTTGTTACAAGGAAAGTGAAACGACGACCGTTGAAACCCGAACTTCTACAAACGTCGTATCGACGACGGTGCAACCGGTAGGCAGTAGCCGATGACAACGCGATATATTTATTATAAAGTGGTTTTACATGAAGGGTTATAATACAAGGACTATTGTGTTGCAAGCAACGAGCCTTAAGTTCATTCAAATATGTAAAACAAGTTTCGATCTCATCACCCTCGGTCATTCGTATCTCGTACAGACGACTCCTGGTCAAGTTGAATTGACGACAACTCGTGAAAGTCTGCCCGAAGAGACAACGCTGATTGTGACGTCATCCTCTCCATCTGGGGAAACCACCGAGACGACCGAGAGATTCACCAGCACCGAAGCTTCGGTCGCGACCACAGAAGTCGCCATTGTTGATAGTTCGACATTCGTTCCAACGACGACAGCTGGTAAGAACTTTGAAATCAAAATTGCTTAGAAACAATTCCATGTTAAACTTCTGGTGGTTTACGTTGAACTTACACAGAACCAGTCATCGCAAGCACGACCAAAGCGCTCGTTTCCACCACGGTTATAACATCCACGGAAAGCACGGAAACAACATTAGGTTCGTTCCGTATATTTCCATCGGTTCCGCTGAATTGCATTAAAATTAATATTTTCTTCTAGGAGTTTGTGACGAACCTATGGACCTAGAAACTGTGGCGCATTCTAATCATATCACTGCGTCATCGTTCAAGCCCGGTCAAACACCCAATGACGTCATCATAAGTAATTCACATACGTCATCATGGTCACCGGAAGATGATGACGTCACGCCTTATATAGAGTTTCAGTTTCCAGCTCCAGTAATGGTGACGTCTATTTCGACACAAGGTGGAGGCAACGAGCAGTTTGTGTCCGAATTTTCAATCAAAACTTCCTCCAATCACGTGGATGAAACCAGTGACCTCATTTTTGATGATGTCACCTCCCCACAGATCTTTGATGGAAATTCCGATGACATCACAATTGTAAGTCATCCATTACCGGAAGCATTTGTTGCCATGGTGATTCGAATTTACCCGAAAAGACCAATTAATACGAGCGTGAGTCTTAGAGTGGAATTGCGTGGATGTTTGGAAGGAATGGAGACAACTGTGCCAGGGTTGCTCAATACTACGACACAGGAGGTTGTTACAGTCACCCGACCTATTTCTGACACCCACGAACCGACCACCACAACTCAAGTTGTTGGGAAAACAACCACTTCAACGAAAGTCTTCACGCCGATTCAACAAACAACTGCGTCTGGTGACGTCACTACCATTGCTGGCGATGTAACAAAAATTGGTCATGACGTAACAACCATACCTGCTAAAATAACAACGGTAGTTATTACGAATGAAACGTCAGTATATACAAGCCCTTCAGGAATGACAACTGGTCCAAGTTTGGTGACAGAAACAATAGCACCCGCGTCCACGACAAGCCTGCCGGTTAACGAGTGCGACGAAGCCATGGGGTTGGAATATGGAATGGAAAATTCCCTTCTTCAACCAACTATCTATGTATCAAGCAACGAACAAATAGCTGAACAGTCTCGGTTGAACTTTGTGGACGGCGATGACAACCAACAAGTTTGGCAACCAGACACGGCCGATACCACGCCATGGGCCCTGGTTATTTTCAAACATCCAGTTCACGTCACTTCCGTTTTAATACAAGGACATAAGGTTAACAACTACTACGTCACATCCTTTACTGCTGAATATTCAACAAACGGCGGTGCGACGTGGCAAGCGGTGATTGGTCATGATGGAGCGGAGTTTGTGGGCAGGTCCGATGTTGTAGATATCCGTCAGATAATCTTACCCAGTCCTCTCGCTCACGTGACTTCGTTTAAACTCAACTTCAAATCGTGGAATAAATTTCCCGCTGTTCAATTTGAACTGAGGGGATGTTACCAGATTGTAACGACAACAACGATCAAAAGCGTCTCCACAGAAGTTACAACTTCTCCAGTCACAGAAACAACAGCAGCTTCCAAATCAGTTGAGACAACGTTCACCATGACGCCACCACCTCCTTCCCCACCACCTGAGCTCCCAACAACCATTCTGTTCACAACTCAACCACAAACCACAACCAGCGTCGGTGGACCAGTACAAACCACAACCAGCGTCGGTGGACCAGCACAAACCACAACCAGCGTCGGTGGACCAGTACAAACCACAACCAGCGTCGGTGGACCAGTACAAACCACAACCAGCGTCGGTGGACCAGCACAAACCACAACCAGCGTCGGTGGACCAGCACAAACCACAACCAGCGTCGGTGGACCAGTACAAACCACAACCAGCGTCGGTGGATCAGTACAAACCACAACCAGCGTCGGTGGACCAGCACAAACCACAACCAGCGTCGGTGGACCAGTACAAACCACAACCAGCGTCGGTGGACCAGTACAAACCACAACCAGCGTCGGTGGACCAGTACAAACCACAACCAGCGTCGGTGGACCAGCACAAACCACAAGCAGCGTCGGTGGACCCGTACAAACCACAACCAGCGTCGGTGGACCAGTACAAACCACAACCAGCGTCGGTGGACCAGCACAAACCACAACCAGCGTCGGTGGACCAGTACAAACCACAACCAGCGTCGGTGGACCAGTACAAACCCCCCTAACCAAAAAAACCCCCAAAGGGCCGGTTGACGGTTGGGGACCAGTACAAACCACAACCAGCGTCGGTGGACCAGCACAAACCACAACCAGCGTCGGTGGACCAGTACAAACCACAACCAGCGTCGGTGGACCAGTACAAACCACAACCAGCGTCGGTGGACCAGTACAAACCACAACCAGCGTCGGTGGACCAGTACAAACCACAACCTCAGTACCAGCCCTTCGAACCACAACTTCAAGTAAACAAGTTACAACTGAACTAACAACACGGGGTGAGATAATAACACCATAGGTTTACTGATTTATTAAATAATTCTCTAATGTGAAATCGTTGTCTTTATTATTCAGGAACTTAATGTTTCCACCTTTGTAGGGCTTTGTGATGATGAAATGGGGATGACGTCACACGAAATTGCTGATGACATGATCGAAGCGAGCTCTTTTAAGTCTGGACAGGAGCCGACCCAGGCGAGGTCTGACGTCGTTACTACGTCATGGGCTCCGTTGGACGAAGACAGCGAACCTTATATAGAAATCAGATTTCCTAATGTTGTGACGTTGACCGGCATTCAAACCCAGGGCGGAATGAACGGGGAATTTGTTTCGAAATTCAAGATCAAATATATCGACGTCGCCGAACTAGTTGACCTGACTAAAACCATCCAAATCGATTCTGCTTCTGGTACTCTGAGTGAAAATGTTTCCAAAATATTTCAAGCCAACCGAGATGACCATAATGTAAAGGAAACGACTATTTCACCGATTGAGACAGCGACTGTGAGAATTTATCCGATTCGAATCAACAATCGACCGATCAGTTTGAACATAGAGTTGTTCGGTTGCAAATCAAGTCTCACGACTATTCCTGTGATTGTCGAAACCACCACTACAATTGAAGAAGCGACCACTGTCCCAACATCGCACACAACTGTGCCGGAGGTGAAGGTGACAACGACTGTCGTCAAGGAAACAACCAAGGCCGTAGAAGGGACTTTCCCTGTCACAACCACCATTACGTCAAGCAAGGTTATTGAAACCACCAAGTTGTCTTCCGGCACCACAACCACCGAAGCCTCCTTGTGCAATGAAAACATGGGACTGGAATGGCAGGCGACCAAGAAAATCGCCAACCCGGTCTTATCAGCTTCAAGCAATCCACCACTTGATAATCAAGGACGACTGAATTCTCCTGTCGCTTGGATTCCTACTTTAGAAAACTTGGACGACGGTGATATTTGGATTCAAATTGATTTTGCAGAACCAGTTTATGTATTCGCCATAACCACGCAAGGCGGTGGAAAGGAAACCAACAAATACGTCACAGATTACTCGGTTGACTACAAGATATTCGACTCTGATTGGCAACCCGCCCACTCGGCTGATGGAATCTCTATGTTTTCCGGCAATTATGACGACACGAGTGATGTCATAAACACGTTATCAGTGACGGTACTTGTGACGTCACTGAGGATTCGAGCAATATCATGGAATGAAGAACCAGCACTCCGAGTTGAGTTGCACGGTTGTTTCTCCGACAGCGAAGTGTCGACCACTGTGGTGATGCAGACAAGTGAAACATCCGTCCAAACCACTGAAACTCCCCGCGGACAATCAACCGAAGTCCGGACAACCGAATATGTCGCACCAACCACCACTGAAACTCTTGTAACCACGACAACCCCTGTTGGAGAACGCACCACAACCACACTTCCTATTGTGACGTCACCATCATCTACCACCTCAACCGCCATTATGACGTCAACAGGTTCAAACAAAGAAACCACCCAGAAAGTGGTCGAAACAAGCACAGGGCCGGCATTGGTCACAGAATCATCAACTATTAAGTCTTCAACCGACATCCAAACAACTCCAGGTATTAAAAACAACTGTTTGATTAGTTTGATTATTAACATAAACTATTTTCAGCAATTTGTAATGAACCTATGGAACAGTACGTCGATGACGTCACCAGCATTACGTCATCCTCCCATAAAGTTGGCCACGAGTCGTACAAGGCAATGTTGGGAGAGAGCGGTTCATGGTCGCCGCTCAACGATGACGTCCTGCCATATGTGGAAGTTAAATTCTCAATTCCTGTTATTCTGACGTCCATTGTTACGCAAGGTGATTTCAATGGAGGGTTTGTGACGCAATACACAGTCAAAACTGCATCCAATGACGTAGATGAATTGCAGGTTGTAACAACCGACAACCAGAAGACACAGGTATATTTGTGGTTGAGCACAATAGTCACGTGATTTACAAATTCATTCCCAGGTGTTCAATGGAAACGTGGACGACTCTTCATTGGCAGAAAGTATTTTTGACGAGCCAATTAAAAGTCAGATTTTCCGGATCTATCCAATCCGATCGTCCGTTCTTCCGAGTTTGAGATTTGAATTGCGCGGTTGCGCGGAGAATCGAACAACTCCAGTGGTGGTTGAAACCACAACTGAGACGGTTGTGAGAACGACCGCCGAAGTATCGGGGACGACTTTGAAGGAAACCACAACAACGACTAGAGTCACGACAATTCCCGTGGACTCAACTGCAGTACAACACACATCGGTTACCACAGAGAAAGTTGTTGAATCCACCACAGTTCCAACCGCAACTGAAGTTTCAAACGAACAATGCAAGGATGAGATGTTTGTCCTAACACAGTACAAAGGTAACTTTTACTTTTAAACAATGTTGTATTAAATCAGTTGTTATGTAGGTGTCCCTATCCCGGTGTCCAGTTACACTGCATCCAGCAATATAAAGGCGGCAGAGAATGCTAAGGTTGACTTCACCGCGGTCCTCGAGCCCCAATCGAGCCCATCCCCGACACTCAGCGCATGGGAACCCGACCCCACGGATAAGAAGGCTTTCATCCAGATTGATTTTGAGCAGCCAGTCTCTGCTAAGCAGGTTCTTACGCAAGGAAGTGTTGGTTCGGATAAATGGACAACCTCTTTGTTTGTACAATATACTTATGATGTAACAAGTGAAAAGTGGGAATACGTGAAGGAGCCTGGAACTAATTTACCACTGGTAGGTTTCATCATTCTCATTTTACAGCAAGATTACTTAATATGGTTCTTTCTTACTGTACATTTTTGTATAGATAAATAGAAAACCTGCAGGCCTATAACACTTAATGACCAGTAAATAATATTGCATTGACATAATTGCACAACTGTAGGTATTCCAATCGAACGCTGACGACCGAAATGCAGTAATCAACGAGCTACCTCAAGTCCTTGTTGACGTGGAAGCAATTCGAGTGATCCCACGAACCTGGAATGGTGGATCCACTCCAACACTCCGAGTAGATGTTATTGGGTGTTACGAGCCTGATGTCAGCACTACAGCTGTGCAGTCCACAACCAGCAGTGGCGAACATGTCATAACAACAATTAAACCAATTCAAACTTCAACTGTAAGTATAAAGTCCATTATTCCACGTGTGCAAGTATAAAGCCCATTATTCCATGTATGCAAGTATAAACCCCATTATTCCATGTGTGCAAGTATAAAGTCCATTATTCCATGTGTGCAAGTATAAAGCCCATTATTCCATGTGTGCAAGTATAAACCCCATTATTCCATGTGTGCAAGTATAAACCCCATTATTCCATGTGTGCAAGTATAAAGTCCATTATTCCATGTGTGCAAGTATAAACCCCATTATTCCATGTGTGCAAGTATAAACCCCATTATTCCATGTATGCAAGTATAAAGCCCATTATTCCATATGTGCAAGTATAAAGTCCATTATTCCATGTGTGCAAGTATAAAGCCCATTATTACATGTGTGCAAGTATAAACCCCATTATTCCATATGTGCAAGTATATAGTCCATTATTCCATGTGTGCAAGTATAAACCCCATTATTCCATGTGTGCACGTATAAAGCCCATTATTCCATATGTGCAAGTATATAGTCCATTATTCCATGTGTGCAAGTATATAGTCCATTATTCCATGTGTGCAAGTATAAACCCCATTATTCCATGTGTGCAAGTATAAACCCCATTATTCCATGTATGCAAGTATAAAGCCCATTATTCCATGTGTGCAAGTATAAACCCCATTATTCCATGCGTGCAAGTATAAACCCCATTATTCCATGTGTGCAAGTATAAACCCCATTATTCCATGCGTGCAAGTATAAACCCCATTATTCCATGTGTGCAAGTATAAAGCCCATTATTCCATGTGTGCAAGTATAAAGTCCATTATTCCATGTGTGCAAGTATAAACCCCATTATTCCATGTGTGCAAGTATAAACCCCATTATTCCATGTGTGCAAGTATAAACCCCATTATTCCATGTGTGCAAGTATAAAGCCCATTATTCCATGTGTGCAAGTATAAACCCCATTATTCCATGTCTGCACGTATAAAGTCCATTATTCCATGTGTGCAAGTATAAAGTCCATTATTCCATGTGTGCACGTATAAAGTCCATTATTCCATGTGTGCAAGTATAAACCCCATTATTCCATGTGTGCAAGTAAAGCCGTTTTTACGTCCAGACAACCACGGGCTACAAGGCAACCACCGGAAATGAGGTCACCACCACTCGAAAGACACTCCCGACAACGACGACGACTGTTAAAAAGGGCACTTCCTCGGGTTCGACCACGACGCACAAGGTTGTAACGACCACTGCACCATCATTCACATCGACTATGACGACAACAATTCCACTATCTTCATCTGTGATGTCATCAACCGTTTATCAACCGACAACGACTATTGTGGCGTCATCAACTGGAATTTCGACTACTTCGACTAAATCTCTTTCTGTAACTTCGACGCCTCCATGTAAGTCATTGTTGATTAACTAGATGATTGATATTAATATTCATTGTTTATCAGCCATTTGCGACGAACCAATGGGAATGAAAAGTTATGAGATACCCGATTCCGCTATTACGTCATCGAGCCACCAAACGGGAAGTGACGCACATTTCGCACGTATTTCGCCGGATAGACGGGTTACAAAAGCGTGGTCACCTTTGCTTAGCGATGAATTTCCATATTTGGAGGTTCGATTCGGAAAGCTCGTCCAGATAACATCCGTCCTAACTCAAGGCGGAAAGGACGGAACATGGATTCCAAATTATTCCGTTCAATATTTCCGTGATGACATCATCAAATACGTCACGGATGCGAACGGAATAAATTTGGTGTTTAAGGGAAATAAGGACGATTCGTCAATTCAAGAGAATTTCCTTCCACAACCGATTATTGCTGACGTCATTCGAATAATCCCCATCCGTGACGTCATAGACCAGGATCTGAGTCTTCGCGTTGAATTCCATGGTTGTGAATTTAGTCTGATCACCGAACCTACTATTGTGGAAAGCACAACCAACATTGTTGTCGAAACAACCAGACCAGTGACCAGCACAGAGCCCATTGTTGTCGAAACAACCAAAGAAGAGGTAATTCGAACATCGTCAATCTCAGGATCAACAAGTCCAGTCGTCCTTAGCACCGTAACAAGTGAAACGTCAACCACCATCAATAATCAAGGTATTTCGTAAAACCTCTGAAATGAAATATTTTAATTCGCACTTTTTGCGCAGACACTTCAACCTCCCAAACAACAACTGATAAATCGGTTGTTACGACAAAACAGATCGAAAATGGTAACGATATGTTTTTGTTGCTTTTGTGCAGCGTTTAATTATAATTTTCTGCAGAATCTACGTCATCCATTGTTACTTCGACGTCACGTGTATACCCAACGGTTATCGCCACAACGATTGGCACGGCAACAGAATCGCCGTTAACCACCAGGCAAGTTGTATCTGAACCAATCGTGACCACCAGTAGTGGGGTAGTTGAGACAGCAACCAGTTCTGGCGCCACAACAACCATCCCAGGCGCCATAACCACCATTCCTGGCGCCATAACCACCATTCCTGGCGCCACAACCACCATTCCTGGCGCCAAAACTACCATTCCTGGCGCCACAACCACCATTCCAGGCGCCACAACCACCATCCCAGGCGCCATAACCACCATTCCTGGCGCCACAACCACCTTCCCTGGCGCCACAACCACCATTCCTGGCGCCAAAACTACAACTCCAGGCGCCACAACTATAGTTTATCCAGAAGAAACCACAACAGAAGTCGTTGTTATTACAACAAAACCAGCTACATCATCAGAAATGACGCCACCAACCACAGTAGTGGCCTGCACGGTAAGAAAACCTAAGTTCGGTGTTATAAGATCTTTATTAAATATGAAAATACAGGTTCGGTGCGACGTGGATTGTGGAGATGGATTTGTGATGGTGCAAGATGGCGATTGTTGCTCCTGTCTGATCACAGCAATTACAACTTCCACCCGAATCACCACAAGGTATATATTAAGCGCACGACTTTATTTATTGAGTGTCGTTATATTCCAGGGCTTGCGCTGATCCGTTTGTGTTCCACGACTGCAAGCCGGGATGCGAATCTGTTTGTCCCTTCCTTCGAAGCTGCAAAGCCGAAGAATGCACTCCCGGCTGCGCTTGCCCAGTCAACACAATGTACGATGGTGTAGAATGCGTCGCTCCGGGTAGCTGTCCATGTATGGTCAACCAAACCATCTACGAAGTATGTAAAACATTAATGTTGTGACATTACAAATTACGCTTATTATTATCTGCAGCCAAATGCGGAGTGGGTGAATCCAGATGACTCGTGTACTCGCTGTATTTGCACAGGTGGTAAAGTACATTGCCACCTAGCAGATTGTATAAAGCCGAGTTGCCGAGAAGGACAGATCTTGGAAACCGTGAGTTCGTTTGGATACAGCTTGTTTTGTATTTTTATTTGTTGTAAATTCAGGTCGACGGAAAGTGCTGCCCTGAATGTGTCTCAGTTTTAGTTCACACCACGGCAGAGACCAAGTTCACTACCACTTCCGCCAGTGAAACCACCGTTTCCGCGGGTGAAACCACCACTTCCGCCAGTGAAACCACCGTTTCCGCGGGTGAAACCACAGCTTCCGCGGGTGAAACTACCATTTCCGCGGGTAAAACAACCTCTTCCGCGAGTAAAACCACCGTTTCCGCCAGTGAAACCACAGCTTCCGCAGGTGAAACCACCATTTCCGCGGGTAAAACAACCTCTTCCGCGAGTAAAACCACCGTTTCCGCCAGTGAAACCACCGTTTCCGCGGGTGAAACCACCATTTCCGCCAGTGAAACCACCGTTTCCGCGGGTAAAACCACAGCTTCCGCGGGTGAAACTACCATTTCCGCGGGTAAAACAACCTCTTCCGCGAGTAAAACCACCGTTTCCGCCAGTGAATCCACCGTTTTTGCGGGTGAAACCACTGTTTCCGCGGGTGAAACCACCGTTTCCGCGGGTGAAACCACCGTTTCCGCGGGTGAAACCACCTCTTCCGCAAGTGAAACCACCGTTTCCGCGGGTGAAACCACCGTTTCCGCGGGTGAAACCACCGCTTCCGCGGGTGAAACCACCATTTCCGCCAGTGAAACCACCGTTTCCGCGGGTGAAACCACAGCTTCCGCGGGTGAAACCACCATTTCCGCCAGTGAAACCACAGCTTCCGCGGGTGAAACCACCGTTTCCGCGGGTGAAACCACCGCTTCCGCGGGTGAAACCACCATTTCCGCCAGTGAAACCACCGTTTCCGCGGGTGAAACCACAGCTTCCGCGGGTGAAACTACCATTTCCGCGGGTGAAACCACCGAAACTACCGCTTATGACATTGCAACAACGGCTGCGATAACTGTTACAACTGAAGAACCTGTACCAAGTAAGAACTTTTCAGGAGTATACCTGCGTATATCTAACCCATTCATTGCAGAATGCAATCTTACGTGCTATTGCATGTTTGGTTGTGACCGGGATGAATCGAGGTGTCCAATACTATCCGATTGTCCGTACAGATGTTCATGTAACAAAGGAACGCTTAAAGTGCGAGGCAGATGCGCATTCTTGGTGGAATCCGTGCAATGTTTGCCAGATTGGACAACAGTGGGGGTTGGGGAAACAACTGGTAAGGATTTATTTTGTAGAAGTAATGTATTTCGCCAAATCCTCCAATACAAAAGTATTACTTAGTTTCAACATACTAGTGCACTAATTAGCTAGACATACAAAATCAAAACATTAAGGTGAATTTTAAGACGAACAATTAGTTGTAAGAGTCAATTTCAAATTTCGTTTCAAATCAAATTGTTGTGAAATCATAAGATTAAAGCAGGGTGACATCGGCCATATTTAGTAAACGTGCTATTTATGGTTAGGTGGGTAGTCCACAGAACGTTGTGTTTGAGAAAATCATGTGGTATCGAAAGTATATTAGTGGTTAGGCAGCATTTGGTTACTTTTACTTTATAAGCATGCATTGCTTGTATTTCTAACAGATGGAGGAGAAATAATTGATGGAGGGAACTCAACTACTATCGACACAACTGTCGAAACAAGCTCGACAACCTTGGCACCAATAACTCTTCCACCAACAATCTGTTCTGATGATTGTAACTGCACAATGGGATGTCAAGACGTTGGAAATTGCTTGCCTCTGTGGGGATGCGGCATTGATGTGAGTAATATCTTGTTTGGCATCACGCCCTGTTTTATTTAGCTTGTTACAGGAGTGTTCGTGCGCTGACCCAGGTGCCGACCGTGTGAATGGGCGATGCGGGAACTACCCTGAGTGCCCAGTTGCCGGGACAACAACACCCATTGCCGGGACAACAACACCCGTTGCTGTGACAACAACACCCGTTGCCGGGACAACAACACCCGTTGCCGGGACAACAACACCCGTTGCCGGGACAACAACACCCGTTGCCGGGACAACAACACCCGTTGCCGGGACAACAACACCCGTTGCCGGGACAACAACACCCGTTGCTATGACAACCAGTTTTGCACCACCTGGTACAATTCAATATTTGATGCTAAACTAGTTGTCAATAACTCCCAATAAAAATCCACAGTATGCGAAGATGGCCGAATTTTCCATCCGTGCCCATGTTACAGCACGTGCTCTGGCCTTCTTAGCGAATCTTGTCCAAGTGGATCGGACTGTAATCCTGGATGTGTATGTCCGGATGGAATGGTTGAGCATAATGGGACTTGCATTAAACAAAACCAATGTCCTTGTTACCACGATGGCAAGACATACAAGGTTTGTACCAAACACCAATTGTTCCACATTCTAACATTTCACGCGTTTTCCAGTTCGGGGAGGTCGTTCCAGACTTCAGTGAAATAAGTTGCGACGAATGCGTCTGCACCGATGAAGGGGTGATTTGTACCAGATCTTGCCACTTCTCCCAGTCTACTTGTCAATCCGCTGGTGGTATTTATTCATTCGACGCTAATGGCTGTTGCAAATGCTTTAAAGAAGCCACCCAGATAATTACAACAACTTCGAGTCCAGGTAAAATAAGGCGCTTCTGGGTTTATTACACTGGCAATCGTCAGACTACCTGCAATCAGATATGCCGTGTGAACATAGAAAATGCTCGGAAAAGGTTGTGGCCGAGCATCGTTCTTAGTGTGATTTATGTGTATCAAGTCGCCCTGTAATCATCTACAAATTTCCAGCCACAACTTCGTTCAAGTATGCGACCACTATTAGTTTGCCAAGTGAAGCTACAACGCATTTCCCCGAAGAAACAACCGAGGTATGTCGTAGTTACATCACTAACAATGTTTTCTTATTTTGTCTCGTTGTTTTAACCGCCGTGGTGTTGTGTGGTTGAATATTTAACATTTAATTTTGTTTCCGCAGCTTCCCGTTTACTCGACTGCCGGTCAATCCACATCGGCTCCCATTGGTTGGTTTTGCTACTATGTTTACAACAATTCTGAATTTATTTCATTTCAGTTTGTTCTCCCCCGTTGGAGGCGAATTATTGTGGCTGCAACAGCACATGTAACAATGCGTGTCTGGATGAATGTATGGTCGGCTGCTTCTGTCCTGCAGGAACCATTCGTGAGGGAGATAACTGCATAACACAAGACCAGTGCCCGTGTTTCGTGGATGGCGTGAGGTTGGAACGGTATATCGGTGTATTTGCGAGTATGTCTAAAATGCTTTCTTATAGATATCCAAGTGGTGGTGTATGGAAGCCAACCTCTTGCACACAATGTCAGTGCGACGGCGGGGAGGCGTCTTGCACAAAGGAATGCAAAATTACGTGTTCTCTATCCGAAGTGTTGGTGTTTAATCCCAGAGATGGTGGCTGTTGCTTCTGCAAACAGGGTCGGTTTTAAACATAGGTGTATAGATACGAACAAGTTTATTTATGGGATATACTCTTAAATTATTGGAGATATATGTTTTGTTCTTCAAGCGTTTCTGAAAATATTTCTTTAAAGATCTCATCAAATTAAATATTTCCGTTTGATTCTGATAGCGGAAACAACTGTCCCTGACACTACATTATCAACCTTCGAACCGAAGACAACCCAAACATTCACTTCTCCATTGCCGTGTCAGGGATGTCTCGCGTTTGACACGTAAGCGTTTTGTATTTGATCGTCCATATTGTGATGACGTGTCTCTCAGGTGCATGACGGTTGGATCCTCATGGGAGGTGAACCCATGCAAGACTTGCACCTGCACCAACGACGTGGGAAGTGTTGATTGCGTGGAGAAGCAATGTTCGATCATTGATTGCGAGGAAGGATTCCATCTTGTTACTGTGGAAGGGGAATGCTGTCCTATGTGTGGTGAGTTATAATTGGGTGTCTTGACGAACACTTCCCTTCATCATGATTTGTTATATTAAGATAAGCATTGTCCTGGGGAGTTTTCCTGCAACGAAACTGTGTGCATCCCAACCAAATGGGTTTGCGATGGACGAATTGATTGCACAAACGGACAGGACGAATATGAATGTCCATCTACAACACCTGTGCCATCTTCCACCACATCGCCTACTTCTGAGGAACCCACGACAATTAGTCAATTGTCAACCACCAGACAATCTACAACCACCAGACCACGGGGTAAATAACACAAGCTTGGTTTTCGCAATTTGAAACTTAATATAAATATTTCCAGTCTGTAGTCCCCCAACAACGGAATCAAATTGTTCAGTTTGTCGAACTCGAGTTTGTAGTAACTTGGAAGGAATTTGTTTCGAAACTGAAGCATCGGAAATCGATGGTTTATGTTGTGAGTGCAATGACAACACATTGTTTGACGGCTCCAAGTGTGTCGACCCCGCTGACTGCTCCTGTTTGGATGACAAAGGTATGAATGTAAATAACACAAGGCGAATGAGTGATTGGAATGTTGATTTGTATTTCGTCGCCACACAGGATTTGTCCGGGATGCGGGAGAGATGTGGGCGGAAGATGAATGCACGGAATGCAAATGTTTCAACAATCGAGCTATTTGTGCAACTTTATCTGTTTGCATGGTAAGTCACCGTTTATGAACAAATGTGCGAAAACCACATACCAACTATGCGCAGGAGTCAACAACACCAGTAGTTATCACAATGGAACCAGGAACCACAACAATGGGACGAAGAACGACAACAATGGGACCAGAAACCACAACAATGGAACCAGGAACCACAACAATGGGATCAGGAACCACAACAATGGGATCAGGAACCACAACAATGGAACCAGTAACCACAACAATGGGACCAGGAACCACAACAATGGGACCAGGAACCACAACAATGGGACCAGGAACCACAACAATGGGACCAGGAACCACAACAATGGGACCAGGAACCACAACAATGGGACCAGGAACCACAACAATGGGACCAGGAACCACAACAATGGGACCAGGAACCACAACAATGGGACCAGGAACCACAACAATGGGACCAGGAACCACAACAATGGGACCAGGAACCACAACAATGGAACCAGGAACCACAACAATGGGACCAGGAACCACAACAATGGGACCAGGAACCACAACAATGGGACCAGGAACCACAACAATGGAACCAGGAACCACAACAATGGAACCAGGAACCACAACAATGGAACCAGGAACCACAACAATGGAACCAGGAACCACAACAATGGGACCAGGAACCACAACAATGGGACCAGGAACCACAACAATGGGACCAGGAACCACAACAATGGGACCAGGAACCACAACAATGGGACCAGGAACCACAACAATGCGACCAGGAACGACCATAATCTCGCAAGCACCGAATACGACAATTGAAAGTACGTCTTCAATACTATTCTACCTATCGCCACCAAATTAATATCTTTATATTTCAGTTGTGTGTACAGTTCCCTTAGTCCCTTCAGCATGTGGATGTTTAAAAACATGCTCGGCACCATTTTCTTGCAAAGAACCTTGTCAGCACACTTGTGTCTGTCCAGACCAACTGGTTATGCACAACGGAACGTGTATGGATTCGAATTTGTGCCCTTGCTACAGAGAGGCCGATGATACAATTTACCAGGTTTGTTTCTTTTTCCTACAGTTTGACACGAACCATTCTAAGTCGATGTATTTAGTTCGGGGATACATTTGTACAAGACGACTGCACAACGTGTATGTGCACATCAAGTGGCTTCGAATGCACGAAATCATGCAATGTGCAATGCTCTGACAGTCAAGAACTTATTAATAATCCTGGCGAATGTTGTTACTGCACTGAGAGAAATTGTCTTTACAATGAAACCATCTACGAGGTGACTATCTGTTGAAACTTTGAAATTATATCACAAATAAAATAACGGAAATTATAACTGTGGATGTTATGCAGATGGACGCAATATGGTACGAGGGCGAATGCACAATGTGCAAATGTAATCCCGATGGGAGCTCAAGCTGTGGGGAACATTGTAGCTTGTTGTGTGGGGAAGGTTTCGAGTTGATTAACCACGCTGCAGACGACGGAACGTGCTGCTCTTGTCGCCCGATAGAAGGGTATTGTGAAGAACCTGCAGGTGTATTTAGACAGGTAATCACCCACTTGTATTTCCTGTTAGATCTGTTAAACCCCCTTGTGTTATTAGATCGGCGATTCGTGGCAGTATGGTCCATGTAGACGCTGCACTTGCGCGCTCGCATCCCAAGTTCGTTGCGTCACCTATTCGTGCAGCCCATGCGAGGAAGGAAGTATTGCGGTTGCAGTGGAAGGACAATGTTGTCCGGATTGCATTGCTGTTCAAACCACCGAACAACCTATCACTTTGACCACAACACCGGGTGATTATGTGATTATTAGAATACTACAATGTCATTTTATGTAGTATTGAAACCTTTCGTTTACATAAATTTATTTGTTATTGGAAAAAGTTTTAAACCTGAGTTATGCTTATTGCGAAATTCGGCGTTATATATAATTCATTTTATGGACCGGATAGGCTCATCACCAAGTACTTTTATTATATAAAATATGGTTTATAATCCATTAATTTACATGGTTCCATATAATTTGATTCAAAGCAACGACGACGTGGCAACCTTGTGGAAGTGACCTTGTACTATGTGACGTCACGAGATGTATACCAGGCTCTTGGCTGTAAGTATAATGGTGATTGTCATCCATAATATTTGTTATTGTTGCGTAAAACCCATAGATGTGACGGGAAACACGATTGTCAAGATCAAAGCGACGAAATGGACTGCGCAACTACTCCCTCAAGCGGTTGTTTCTACAACGGGAATTATTACGAACCAGGTTGATATCATACCCTCCTGTCTATTGCAATCAGTGGACATCGCGTTGTATATTTCAGGTTCGGTTATTTCACATGGAGTCAGCGGCACTGATTGTTATAGTGTGTATTGTGATGAATCTGGACAAGTTATAACAGCTGACGACTTTGACTGCAGAACAACTACCATGGCATCTACGGTTAGTATTATGAGCATATATTGTGATGGATGGGAAATATAATCGTGATTGCAGACCTCCCCCGAAGTGACTGATGAACCATGCGCGTTTGAATGTCGGGAAAATGAATGTCTTCCGGAAACCAGCATGATTTGTGACGGAAAAGTTCAATGCAGTAATGGACGCGATGAAGCTGAATGCACCGATGGTAAGTTTCCCTGTTAGTAGCCCCGGTGAATTACACATTTAGTGTTTGCTCATTTGATGACCAAAGAGTACCGGGTTCTCTATCCATAATGTGTTTGTGCCAGGGATGTTCAGCAAACCACGAAAACTTCTCCAACACATTTACCGAGCTCTTCGATTTAGTCAACTTTTCGCAATAATATAATTATATCTGCACTGTAATAATAAAATTTATTATTGCCGTGGTTCAACGTGTTTTTTATCCCGAGGATTTATGTGATGTCTCGTTTGCAGTTTGTCAGTGCGTGTGTGGAAGTGATTGCGATGGTCAACCTGCGCTAGATTGTCAATCTGCCACAAAATGCCCAGAAGAAGCCAGCTGTGTTTGTCCAGAAGGAACATTCTGGCACATTGGTCATCAGATGTGTCTTGAAGATGTTGCAGATTATTGTCCTTGCGAGATGTTCGGGAAGAAAATGGGCAAAGGTTGTATGACGTGGCTGCCCTGGATCCAAGTTAATTTCTCGTTGTTTCAGGATGGACTTTCAAAGCCGACTGGCTGAAGAAAACCATGTATATGCCGGGAGAAGTGTGGACAAATGGTGTGGATGAGAAACTGCCAGAAAGTATAAATGATCGCGGTGAAATATCCAGTATTGATGGCAGTTTAGCCGTCGATCAAATACCCAACACTTTCTGGAATGTTAACCCGGCAGGTTTGAATAGTAGTGATAAATTATAACAAAGCAAACGGTTCTACTTAATACAAACGGTTGTTATAAAATTGGTGACATAGAAAATAAATATAAAACTAATGGTTTGAATTCAATAAAAACATTGTCGGTTGTTTCTCTTTTGCTTTGTGCATGGAAATTACTGGTCACTATACTACGGAATAATTTGCAGGCGACATTTTTGACCGGGACATGGAATTTGATCTCGGTAATATCTACCACGTGATCCAAATTCGTATGGATTGCCGATTAAATGGTGGAATGCAAGATATAGCCAAAGTGGCTGTTTTGCTTGTGAGTATGATTGATATCTCCAGGAACATGTAGTTCACATAGCAGCAATCGCAATTGTCGGGGGTTTATTACTGTGAGCAACCACCTTATATTTTAAATATTCCTTGTGGGAGGAATATTTTAACTCACTGGTATTTATTGAACATTTCAAATTTTAAACTGAGATTTAAAAAAGAACAATCGTGTTTAAATTTACTTCACACCCACCGATCCATTGTTTGCATTTCCAAATTTACTTCACATCATTGCAGTGTGTTGTTACATTCTTACTTTTCAAGTAAAAACAATGGAAGTGTATTCACATATACAACATTTAAAGGCACTGGAAGAGCAAACGTTTGGTGCATTTAAATGGGTTGAAGTCGCTTCCCTTGGGTGCAAAGTCGGAGCTGAGTTTGAGACTGAAATATCACAACCATTCCAAACTGACGCACGAGTTTTCCGGCTTCAAGTTGGCGGGACTCACATCCCCAAAGACAACCCGAGTCAAGCAATAGAACGTCGACGACCACAAATCAGTGAAATTAGTTTCCTCATCGATGGTAAGAACGTTCATATAATTTGATATTTTCCAACCTTTTTGCCCTGCAGAGTCGAAAACCTGGGTGGAAGGCGATTGTTTGTCTTGTAATTGCTCATCCGACGGAGTTCAGTCATGCACAGTTGCGTGCAATCTCACACCACAGGATTGTCAGGACAAAGGAATGATATTAAGAGCTGGAGAAGCAGGCAGTTGTTGTTCTTGCGTACCTTCTACAACGACGTCAGGTTAGTTAAAGATGTTGGTTATTTTAACTACGTCACAGCAAGTTGTTTTCTATAGCACCACCTACAACTTCAACTTCGGCTTCAGCGACCACGACAAAGCAAGCAACGACCATTTGCTCCCAAAATTGTCTGTGTTTGTCAAATTGTGATGGATCCTCAGAATATTGCGGCGCACTTCCCGAATGCACACAATCGTAAGTTCCACTTTGTATTTGATTCTATATACACAATACGTCCTTACACAGATGCAAGTGTCCAAACGCCGAAATGAACGTTTACGATCGTTCAAACTGGAGATGCATACTCTCTCCGCCGTCATTCCTCTGCCCATCCGTGACCACGACCACTGCAAGTCGTCCGGTATCTACCACTCCGTTTAAATCAACAGTCCATACAACAACTATACAAATCACAACATTGGAACCAGGTAGGCATGTCAAGCTAATCTTATGCATTAAAATATAAACTGACAACGTCAAAGCTTGTTCATCAATGTGCGAGCACAATCTAACGTGCGAGGAAATGCGAAACTTCAATCCAATGGAGATCCCGTCGTTCGCGTACGAAGCCGACCCATTTGTCTGTATCAATTGCCCATGTCCTTCGGGAACCAGTAAAGGTAATATAAAAATATTTAAAGTTGATTTGTGCGATATTTTATATTTGTACAGACGAGGCTTGGGAAACTGGGATGTGCGTAAGATATCCGGAATCGTGTGACGGTTGTGTCCACAACGAAGCAACGTATCCCATCGGCACAAAGTTCCCACAAGGCACCTGCGAAGAGTGTGAATGTATCATGGAAAACGATTCCCCAGTAACAAGATGTTATCCGAAATGCAACCTACAGACATACGACTGTTACAATGTAAAGTATTATGTATATTACTTATAATGTAGTGAACAACTATCTGGGGTTTGCAGAAAGGAATGATTCTTGTTGATCAACCCGACCTTTGTTGTTACTGCGCGCTTGTCCCAACCACCACTACAGAGGAGACAATTACAGTTACAACAACCCAGCCGTCGACGACCGAAGGCATCGGTTGCACCGCTGAATGCATGGTCAACATTGGCTGCGAACTACAGGTCTGTAGATCTTTTTAGTTGAATGTTAATTTGAAATTCAGTTAATCAACCAGACTGACATCGACCTGACTTCTGAGCCGCCCTTCCAAATGTTGGAAGAATGTGGTGGATGTGCGTGTCCGGCTGGAAGCGTTGAAGATGTTTCGTTCTGGAATACCAGCATGTGTTTGAAGTTTGAAACCCCGTGTGAAGAACCATGTGTGATGGGAGGAAATATTTTCCAGGTACTTCTTCAAACTACAGTTTTGAAGCCTGTGTATTACAGATCAAATGTTGCAGGTAAATCAAACATATGTTCGGGGATGTGAAGCGTGTATATGTCTGTACGAAGATGGCTTATACACAGAACGATGCGTTCCGTTTTGTGACTTGAACGAAGAGTATTGTGCTCGTCAAAATATGATGTTACTTAATACCGAAGATGTTTGCTGCAAGTAAGATCAAAGATTTATAGGATTGCATTTTTATTTATTCATGTTTAAATTTATACTAAGGTGTGTTCCATATTCGGACATAACTACCACCGAGATGACTGGACAAACCACCACACCAAAATCTGGTGTTATAACCACCACCGAGATGACTGGACAAACCACCACACCAAAATCTGGTGTTTTAACCACCACCGAGATGACTGGACAAACCACCACACCAAAATCTGGTGTTGCAACCACCACCGAGATGACTGGACAAACCACCACACCAAAATCTGGTGTTGCAACCACCACTGAGATGACTGGACAAACCACCACACCAAAATCTGGTGTTGCAACCACCACCAAGATGACTGGACAAACCACCACACCAAAATCTGGTGTTGCAACCACCACCGAGATGACTGGACAAACCACCACACCAAAATCTGGTGTTGCAACCACCACCGAGATGACTGGACAAACCACCACACCAAAATCTGGCGTGGCAACCACCACCAAGATGACTGGACAAACCACCACACCAAAATCTGGTGTTGCAACCACCACTGAGATGACTGGACAAACCACCACACCAAAATCTGGTGTTGCAACCACCGCCGAGATGACTGGACAAACCACCACACCAAAATCTGGTGTTGCAACCACCACCGAGATGACTGGACAAACCACCACACCAAAATCTGGTGTTGCAACCACCACCGAGATGACTGGTCAAACCACCACACCAAAATCTGGTGTTGCAACCACCACCAAGATGACTGGACAAACCACCACACCAAAATCTGGTGTTGCAACCACCACCGAGATGACTGGACAAACCACCACACCAAAATCTGGTGTTGCAACCACCACTGAGATGACTGGACAAACCACCACACCAAAATCTGGTGTTGCAACCACCACCGAGATGACTGGACAAACCACCACACCAAAATCTGGTGTTGCAACCACCACCGAGATGACTGGACAAACCACCACACCAAAATCTGGTGTTGCAACCACCACCGAGATGACTGGTCAAACACCACACCAAAATCTGGTGTTGCAACCACCACCGAGATGACTGGTCACACCACCACACCAAAATCTGGTGTTGCAACCACCACCGAGATGACTGGACAAACCACCACACCAAAATATGGTGTTATAACCACCACAACTCGACCTTTTTGCCCTGAAGAATGCAATTGTGTTTTGGGTTGCAATGGGGAACAAGATCGTTGCCAATCTATGCCTGGATGCTCTGTTTATTGTCAGTGTTCGCTTAGGTAGGTTGGAAATAGTTTTATTTGACAACCTTGAAGAATCATTATCGATTAATCTCTATTTTAATATAACTTCTTTATTGTTTGGTACCTGCCAAGTCGGAAGTACCTTTACTAGTTTGATATAATTTTGTTCTTTTTCAATACTATTTGTAAACATCTAATCGTATTTGCCGATGTAGTTCTGCAGTTTTTGTCAATGGGCGTTGTGCTGTTCGACCAGAAAGCGATGAATGTGAAAGTGATACCACTATCCCTACCGTGTCTACAATGTCCACAAGTGCTGGTGTTGCACTTACAAGCAGTATAACCTCTAAAACTTCCGCTTATTCTACATCGGCACCACTAATATGCACGGTAAGCCTTCTACAATCAAGATAAAGTATTTTATGAAATAGAACATGTTACAGGAAATGGACGTTGTTGAAGAGCCGAGTTCATGCCAGGTATGCACTTGTAAGAGCAACAAGTACATATGCGAGACAGTATGCACACTGACATGTCGAAAGGTTTGTCCAAATCTTTAATTTCTGTTACAAAAAAATTAACTGCATTTTATGTAGGGAATGGAACGAGTGCTAAGGGAAGGGACATGTTGTTTCTGTCGATTAATACCTAGTACCGTGCCAGAGACTTCCACTACCAAAATACAAACCACCACACCAAAAACTAGTGTTGCAACCACCACCGAGATGGCTGGACAAACCACCACAACAAAATCTGGTGTTGCAACCACCACCGAGATGACTGGACAAACCACCACACCAAAATCTGGTGTTGCAACCACCACTGATATGACTGGACAAACCACCACACCAAAATCTGGATGTTGCAACCACCACTGAGATGACTGGACAAACCACCACACCAAAATCTGGTGTTGCAACCACCACCGAGATGACTGGACAAACCACCACACCAAAATCTGGTGTTGCAACCACCACCGAGATGACTGGACAAACCACCACACCAAAATCTGGTGTTGCAACCACCACCGAGATGACTGGACAAACCACCACACCAAAATCTGGTGTTGCAACCACCGCCGAGATGACTGGACAAACCACCACACCAAAATCTGGTGTTGCAACCACCACCGAGATGACTGGACAAACCACCACACCAAAATCTGGTGTTGCAACCACCACCGAGATGACTGGACAAACCACCACACCAAAATCTGGTGTTGCAACCACCACCGAGATGACTGGACAAACCACCACACCAAAATCTGGTGTTGCAACCACCACCGAGATGACTGGACAAACCACCACACCAAAATCTGGTGTTGCAACCACCACCGAGATGACTGGACAAACCACCACACCAAAATCTGGTGTTGCAACCACCACCGAGATGACTGGACAAACCACCACACCAAAATCTGGTGTTGCAACCACCACCGAGATGACTGGACAAACCACCACACCAAAATCTGGTGTTGCAACCACCACCGAGATGACTGGTCAAACCACCACACCAAAATCTGGTGTTGCAACCACCACCGAGATGACTGGTCAAACCACCACACCAAAATCTGGTGTTGCAACCACCACCGAGATGACTGGACAAACCACCACACCAAAATCTGGTGTTGCAACCACCACCGAGATGACTGGACAAACCACCACACCAAAATCTGGTGTTGTAACCACCACCGAGATGACTGGACAAACCACCACACCAAAATCTGGTGTTGCAACCACCACTGAGATGACTGGACAAACCACCACA
>CH002597.1:1292518-1319405 GCA_000149265.1 Ciona savignyi
GGACAAACCACCACACCAAAATCTGGTGTTGCAACCACCACCGAGATGACTGGACAAACCACCACACCAAAATCTGGTGTTTTAACCACCACCGAGATGACTGGACAAACCACCACACCAAAATCTGGTGTTGCAACCACCACCGAGATGACTGGACAAACCACCACACCAAAATCTGGTGTTTTAACCACCACCAAGATGACTGGACAAACCACCACACCAAAATCTGGTGTTTTAACCACCACTGAGATGACTGGACAAACCACCACACCAAAATCTGATGTTGCAACCACCACTGAGATGGCTGGACAAACCACCACACCAAAATCTGGTGTTGCAACCACCACCGAGATGACTGGACAAACTACCACACCAAAATCTGGTGTTTTAACCACCACTGAGATGACTGGACAAACCACCACACCAAAATCTGGTGTTGCAACCACCACCGAGATGACTGGACAAACCACCACACCAAAATCTGGTGTTGCAACCACCACCAAGATGACTGGACAAACCACCACACCAAAATCTGGTGTTTCAACCACCACTGAGATGACTGGACAAACCACCACACCAAAATCTGGTGTTGCAACTACCACCGAGATGACTGGACAAACCACCACACCAAAATCTGGTGTTGCAACCACCACCGAGATGACTGGACAAACCACCACACCAAAATCTGGTGTTGCAACCACCACCGAGATGACTGGACAAACCACCACACCAAAATCTGGTGTTGCAACCACCACCGAGATGACTGGACAAACCACCACACCAAAATCTGGTGTTGCAACCACCACCGAGATGACTGGACAAACCACCACACCAAAATCTGGTGTTGCAACCACCACCGAGATGACTGGACAAACCACCACACCAAAATCTGGTGTTGCAACCACCACCGAGATGACTGGACAAACCACCACACCAAAATCTGGTGTTGCAACCACCACCGAGATGACTGGACAAACCACCACACCAAAATCTGGTGTTGCAACCACCACCGAGATGACTGGACAAACCACCACACCAAAATCTGGTGTTGCAACCACCACTGAGATGGTTGGACAAACCACCACACCAAAATCTGGTGTTGCAACCACCACCGAGATGACTGGACAAACCACCACACCAAAATCTGGTGTTGCAACCACCACTGAGATGACCGGACAAACCACTAGTAAAACATTGTCAACAACATTTGTGGTATGTTCTATATTTCTTCTTCTAATATTGTCATAATATCTGATTGCTTTTTAGGTTACGAAAACTCTTATGTCAACATCATCACCAACGCGTAATTGTTCCTGGGATTGTAAATGTTACGTCACGTGTCAGAATCAAAAGTTACTTGGAGAAGGTAGTTGCTCAATTTAGTAAAATGCTGGTCAAATTGACAAACAAATTATTCCAGGAGAGCTTCCCTCTCGCTGTGGTGATGAAGCTGTGTCAGAATGCGATCTTTGTACTTGTGATTCCGGCTATATTAAAGACACAACCACACGTAAATGTATTCAGTTCCAAACTGGTTGTGAAAAGCGCTGTATCTACAACGGTCGTACATTTGATGTAAGTCCTCTATATTAATACCCGAAACCTGGCTAAATATGCTGTGTTTCAGGAGGGTTCCTACTATTGGAAAGGAGATTGTCAATACTGCCAATGCTTAGATGGTCAGGAGCATTGCCAGAATGATATGTGTAAACTAACCCAAGATGATTGTGATGCATTGGGTCAAAGATTTGTAGAAGTTCCAGGTTTGTCTTGTTCAAATATTGATTGGAATCTTAGTTTCAGACGATTATTTTATCAGGAACATGCTGTTATTGTGCTCCATACAACGTCACAATCACCACGACAACGCTCGTTCCAAGAACTCCAGCCGATACGACCACAGTCAGCGTCACCACGGCAACCAAGAGCAACTGTATATACAACGGAACCGACTATAACGAAGTTGCGGTAAAAGTTCAATTTCGGGATATATGAAAAACAAAGATTTTTAAATTAACTTGACTAATTTAGTCACTGTAAAGGGTTGCTCAGTAAAACCTTTTTTTATAGTTGGTGTGTTTATCTAACCATTTCTCCACACTGCCGTACGTAATCTTAAATAGGATATTCATGTTTATCCCCGTTTTTTTACCGAGCTACGTTTCAAACCCATGATGGGCTCGTTACTTGGACCGCTTTTGTATAGAAGTCGGTATATGTATCGGTCGTGTTAACCATTCGGCCACTCGACCGTACAATCTTAACATGGTTTCCAGCCGAACAACGTTTGGGAAAGTGAATGCGCCGTCTGCCGCTGCGAGGACAACACGCAAGATTGCACAAAAGTGTGTCGACTCACTCAAGATTCTTGTGCAGCAGGAGAAATCGTCCTGAATGACCCAGATTCGAATGAGTGTTGCAAATGTGTTCCTCAGGGTAAGTTATTCTCACACACCAATATGTTGTTGGTATATATACTTCTATGTTTAGTTTGCGAATACGACGGCTCGTTTAAGAAGTTCGGTGAGACATGGAACATAGATGATTGCACCACGTGTACTTGTGTTGACGTCACAACCGGAATTCGCTGTGCAAGCAAGAGTTGCAATGCTACTTGTGCCGTCACACAAACCATGGAAATGGTAAAAGGAGAATGCTGCCCCATCTGCGGTAAATATATACTTGACTTTATTGTTTAGAACCCGTGCTGACAACAAACATTATTCTCGCAGTCGATAAGAAACCGAATAAATGCGCCCCGACAACAGTTGATCACGTGGTTAGCGTGGATGGTTGCGTCACAGATGGAAATATTCAACTAACCGCGTGCGCTGGGAGCTGCGATTCAAACGTCACAATGATAAGTTCGCCACCATTTATTCAGGCACGTGACATAGTTGTTTATCTTATATCTTTAAAACCTCATATTTTAACTTTTCACAAATTTACAGACGAATTGCCATTGTTGCAAACCCGCCGAGATCCAACATAGAAATATAACATTGTTGTGTCCCGACGGAAGTTCCGTCATCCATACAGTGCCGGATATCTTGTCATGCGCATGTGTGAATTGTGGATACGACCCGTTTAAACCGACTATGTTAGATGACAAAGAATAATTGAAATCTCCTTCAAGTGCCCAACAATACCGACCGGACCCCCCTCCCCCACTATGATTATCGACTGCGACGCGGCACCATAACCCCCCGATGGAACATTCCTGGTCACAATGACACAATCAGTCATCAATATATTCCTGATATTTAATCAACTCTCACAACTAAATGCCGTGTTCGCCCCTATGTTTTACATTTTGTAGAAGTAGACCTCATATACGTAGTTTCACTGTAGAGCCCAATGTTCCGATAAGTGCAGTTTTACGTGCAATATTCTGACGTAAAATACAAGACCTGTAGATGCAATTTGTTTATTTTGAAATTTACGAGGGAAATGTACAAAATGAGATGTCGTAAGTTCTAACTTTCTACGTTTGATTCAACTAAAATTATTTACAAATAAAGTTGGTTTTAGAAAACGGTTTCTTCCAATCCGTCACCTGAAATTTAAATTTTGCCAAATTATTCGCATAACGTAGATTGTGACGTCACAAACCTGTTGGAGCTCTTCTTAATGGTTCAGTTGTGACGTCATCGATAAACTTGAGCACGCATTGGTGCAGGTATATGTACTCGGACTATGGATGCAAGTTTGGTTAAAGTTTGTCTGAAATACCTTCAATTGAGTATTCTCACCAGTGTCTGCACCATATATGGTCTGTATTTCCTCAATGCAGCAACCGTTCCGAACACATCGACGTCACGTCCGTTGTTGTCTAATATTCGAAGTAATCCGATGAAGACTCCGCATCGACCACTCCCGTTGCTGGTGATTCGTTCAATTATAATCTATATTATGTCGTCATAATAGTTTACCTGCACATGACAATAGTTGGATTGATGCTTCTGTCCCGTAACAATCGGTAGTTCTTTATGAATCGAACCAGTGGCAAAGAGTTTTCAGCTTGTTCCAGTTGCGGCCATTTTATAAAGTGATGTTGTGTCACGTGTCGAACTTTGTCTCGCTAATCAATATTCAAGCGTCATTTCAAGACTCGTCATAAACATTAACACGCTTTACCATTGTGACGATGAATTGCCGAATAATCCATTCATCGTGTCGTATCTCTTCCTTCATCTGAACAGCGAGGTTTCCAAAATATTCAGTTTGTTTCTTGGGCCAGAACTCGTCGCAGCGTTTCTACGAAATAATACTATTTGATTGAGCAATGAAAATAGACAACCGACTTACTTTGCCTGCATTCACAGAACCGCACAACATAACAATGTTAGTTGAGCCCGTCTCCCAAAGCATTCGCCAGAAATCTTTCTTTGTGTGGTCTAACGGAGTCTGTGTTGCTATGTATTGCTCCGGACTGTCTAGACCCTGGTGTTCAGTTACATTCTTAAATGGTTTTGTAGCTCGTTGCTTAGCTGAAGTAAGATATGCAATGAACGTGGTACTTACTGGTATGTACGATGCGTTGATATAATTTGAACCTTGTATCGCTGGGATTCCTTCAATTTTAACCCGACAGTGGTCAACTAAAACGAATTTATGTTTGATGATTCGAACGAAGCAAAGAATTAGAGAAGACTTACATGGGACTAATTTCGTTGTTCTGTTCTTTGTTTTATTACAAGAGTTTTCGGCAATAGCCGTAGTACCAGCATAAGGAATTCCCCTAATATCATCAAATTCAAGACTGAATCCTTTATTTTTATTTTGACTTAAGGATGAAACGTGATTTGGAAATTCGTCGCGAAAAACTGGTCTGGAAAATTCGTTTCCATGGACTCTGTAATAAAAAGATAAAAACATTGCTTTCGTTAAATATTCCTAAACCAACCTTTCAAACGACTCTTCTTGCACTTTGTCGTCCATTGACGCTTCTCCTATAAACGCCATGTTGGTGTGAATGCTTGTTTCCATTATCGGGACTTTCCCAAAACTTTCTTTGATCGGCCCTTTATGGGGCGGCTCACATTCATCGGGTTCGTTTGAAAACCGTTGTCGTCGCCGACTAACATACATTGTTAAGAAATCCATATTGAATCGAATATTGCATAACTAACCGTAGAAATACAGCTGATATCACGACAAGAATTGTAAACAATCCAATTGCAGCCCCAATCCCGATCAACAACGTCATATGGGTTGCGAGGAAACTCGGAGAAGTTCGGATAATTTCGGAAAATTCCGTATCTGTCTTTAATCCATTACTAGTTTCGGCTCGGAATTTTACCCTTGTTAAAAATAAAGTTTACTTTATGTTGTATTTGTATTGGTCCAAATGTCTTACCTGTAATCCGTGCTTGATTTAAGCGGGCCGTTACAATGTGTGTTGAGTTCACTCGGACAGTCTGAAGTACCAATGACGAAGCCTTTCTCATTTATTGATCGACGTTTTCTTGTGTTGCAATAATCAGTCGGGTTTTCACTCACTAGGACTTTGTATGGTGGAGAAGGTTGCAGAGGGAAAGCCTGCGACCAATACGTCGGTTCGGCTTCAATGTTTCCTAAAATCAAAATATTCGATCGAAACTATTGCGTTTTAGCACATTCTTTACCTCCGTCCTCCGCTATTATAACACTGAGACTTGCAATCGGTCCATTCTCATTGGAGAACATGCATGGTTTCTTAACAGTTATTGTCGATGATGTCACAGATGCCATTGTTGAAGTATCATCGATTTTGTTCATAACCTCGGGCCAAGTGTCAGGCACTGGGGGCGCTGTCAAAGCAAAATGTTTTACATCAGCATATGCTTATAGTCAACAGTACACGGCGTATGGCCGACACGTCTACGGAATTCCGTCCAAATAAGTCTAAGTGGCAAATCACAGAGAAATTGTTTTTATCCAGATTTGCGTACCGGTGGTTGGCAGTAAAACCTTGTTGGTCCAGAGCGACCACGGTCCATTACCCACGGCGGTAGCAGCTCTCACACGGAATTGATAATAGCGCCCTCCAAGTAGGCCGCTCACCGAAACGGAATAAGGTTCATGTTCAGTCGTTGGCGCAGTAAGTTGGTCCACCGACACCACGATTGATTGAAGTTTAGAATCCTACAAAGTAATATTATCGGATTTCTACATCAACAACTCTTGCACGCTCTTACTTCTAGTCGACGATGCTGGATGGTATAATTGATCAACTTTCCGTTTGGGTCGAGTGGTTCCTTGAACAATACGTGCACAGAAGAGGAATTATTCAGCACCGTTGCCACGCCGACGCTTTCAGGGAAATCGGATGGTGCTAAACACAATGGTTAGAATTTGTTCTGTTAAAATTATTTCTCTCCTACCGTCTTCCTTCGTATCTATGGAAACTGGAATTGATGATAGCTCGCCCACTGTCGTCATGGTGGTTACTATGACGCCATAAGTAGTATCTTCATCCAGTCCGCTCATAATATAAAATCTTCTAGATGCAGCCAAGACTGGGCTTTCAATTTTCTGCCACATAACAATCAATAAATGGTAGGATTAGTTAAACTTTTTCTCTTATTGGCACGTGCAGTTTTAATCCTTAAACAAAGCCTGGATTTAGTTTAATCCAAGATCATGTTAATTCTTTTTGAATTTTCACATGTATTTAAAACGTTTTAATTGTCAATTCCGATATCCTATCGAACGTCGTGAAATGTCAGAAAACAAAATTAATTTATATTATTTAATAGCGAACGAATGATTGCAACAGATTGTGCGATTACTCAACAGATGGCGATTAAAACAGACGACAATGGAAATGGTTTTGTGATGTCACAGTGCCATTGTTGGACGCTGCGTGTAGTTGGTAAGATGTCAAAATTTAGGTTGATTCTTATTCTGGTATCTTTTGGTCAGCTAACGCTATCACAAGGTAACAACAAGGTTTTTAACTAAATTTGTTTCTAACGCTTGTTAATTTTCAGGACCAACTTGTTATGCTTGTGCTGGTTCAACTTGTAATCAACCCAGGATAAAAAGTCAACATAAAAGTATTAACTGTGGCGTAGGATACGTTTGTTGGGTAAATATATGTGATTTCTAATATTTTTGTGAATATAAAAGATTTGTTTATCGTCAGACAATTGGAACAATTGAAGATGAAACACTGAAAAAGGTGAATTATTTTCGTGGTTGTGGACTCGGAGATATTGAGCTGTGTGGTCGAAATAATCATACAAGGGAACCAGTTCGGAGTACAGCTGGTCAGAAATACAACGATCTGGAATACTGCGAATTGGGTTCTGGGATTAATCAATGCAAAAGTTGCTGCATGGACAGTTGGTGTAATGGCGCCTTACTCAAGTCGATACCGAGCTCTGCAGCTACCTTTTCTCTCTGCGCCGTTAGTTTGTCGTTTATCATATTCAATACAATACATATTCTTTACCTGCATTGTCCTGGAATGGAAAGTTGTGACTTTATAGGTTGTCGGGCCAGCATACGAGCTGGGTAGATTCCATGTGACGTTGATTGACGTAGAGGATACGACGGTCACGTGGACGTCACGCACGGGCGAGTCTGGTACTAAGAAGCGAGTTATAGTGACAACGACTGATGTAAATAAATGCACAGCTAAGTAGAACAAGAGCCCCAACTATGCACAAAGCGCTTCCGAGAACCCGCTTACCCACCTCCTACCAGAGTGCTTACGAAAATATCTCGCATAGTTCCAACTCCGCGGCCAGTTATGCTGCCTACCGAGATATTATATGCTCGGTACTTCGACAAAGCTTCCAATGTGACCGACGTGAGATTACTTGTGAATGAGCAAACCTGCTAATATTGGGTTACTGGATTGTATAATTATTACCTGAATAATTAACGTACCGTATCATTCGCAGGGTTTGGACAAGAATCCGGAGGTTTGTATGTTATAAGATATCCATGAAACCTTCCGTTCCATTGTAAAGGTCGAGACCATTCTATGGTTATACTTCTATCGGATAAGTTTTTCAATTGTAACTGTGGTGGCGCGTCCGCGTCTGTGGAGGTTCGCATTATTACACGCGTTTAAGTGTGATGTCACAATTACTTACATCCTTCAAGGGTTGTCACGTTACAATGAGTCCATTGTCCTTTCCCTGCTAGATTGATTGCCCTCAATTTAATCAAGTAATTTGCGAATGGTTTGAGATTGCTTATTATTTGTTTAGTTTGGGACGGTTGCACGAATTTTACTTTGTTTTTGTCCATGCTTCGGTATTCAAGATTGTAACCTCGAATAATCCCGTTAGTTCTCATCGGCAAATCCCAGGATATTTTGACAGAAAAGTTGCTGGCAACACTGCAGTTTAATGAGGTTGGGGCAGTGGGAGCTAAATATAATCAAATGTTATTTGTTGGCAACACTGTGGGAGCTAAATATAATCAAATGTTAGTCGTTGGCAACACTGTGGGAGCTAAATAGAATCAAATGTTAGTCGTTGGCAACACTGTGGGAGCTAAATATAATCAAATGTTAGTCGTTGGCAACACTGTGGGAGCTAAATAGAATCAAATGTTAGTCGTTGGCAACACTGTGGGTGCTGAATATAATCAAATGTTAATCGTTGGCAACACTGTGGGAGCTAAATAGAATCAAATGTTAGTCGTTGGCAACACTGTGGGAGCTAAATATAATCAAATGTTAGTCGTTGGCAACACTGTGGGAGCTAAATAGAATCAAATGTTAGTCGTTGGCAACACTGTGGGTGCTGAATATAATCAAATGTTAGTCGTTGGCAACACTGTGGGAGCTAAATAGAATCAAATGTTAGTCGTTGGCAACACTGTGGGAGCTAAATATAATCAAATGTTTGTCGTTGGCAACACTGTGGGAGCTAAATATAATCAAATGTTAGTCGTTGGCAACACTGTGGGAGCTAAATATAATCAAATGTTAGTCGTTGGCAACACTGTGGGAGCTAAATATAATCAAATGTTAGTCGTTGGCAACACTGTGGGAGCTAAATATAATCAAATGTTAGTCGTTGGCAACACTGTGGGAGCTAAATATAATCAAATGTTAGTCGTTGGCAACACTGTGGAAGCTAAATATAATCAAATGTTAGTCGTTGGCAACACTGTGGAGCTAAATATAATCAAATGTTAGTCGTTGGCAACACTGTGGGTGCTGAATATAATCAAATGTTAGTCGTTGGCAACACTGTGGGAGCTGAATATAATCAAATGTTAGTCGTTGGCAACACTGTGGGTGCTGAATATAATCAAATGTTAGTCGTTGGCAACACTGTGGGAGCTAAATATAATCAAATGTTAGTCGTTGGCAACACTGTGGAAGCTAAATATAATCAAATGTTAGTCGTTGGCAACACTGTGGGAGCTGAATATAATCAAATGTTAGTCGTTGGCAACGCTGTGGGTGCTAAATATAATCAAATGTTAGTCGTTGGCAACACTGTGGGAGCTAAATAGAATCAAATGTTAGTCGTTGGCAACACTGTGGGAGCTAAATATAATCAAATGTTAGTCGTTGGCAACACTGTGGGAGCTAAATATAATCAAATGTTAGTCGTTGGCAACACTGTGGAAGCTAAATATAATCAAATGTTAGTCGTTGGCAACACTGTGGGAGCTAAATATAATCAAATGTTAGTCGTTGGCAACACTGTTGGAGCTAAATATAATCAAATGTTAGTCGTTGGCAACACTGTGGAGCTAAATATAATCAAATGTTAGTCGTTGGCAACACTGTGGGAGCTAAATATAATCAAATGTTAGTCGTTGGCAACACTGTGGGAGCTGAATATAATCAAATGTTAGTCGTTGGCAACGCTGTGGGTGCTAAATATAATCAAATGTTAGTCGTTGGCAACACTGTTGGAGCTAAATATAATCAAATGTTAGTTGTTGGCAACACTGTGGCTGCTGAATAGAATAATATTGAAATATTCTATAATAGTTTTAGTTAAATTTGTTACCAGACTCCTTAGTTTTTATTGCCATTTTTTCGCTGGGTTTCACACCAATCCCTGCTGAAGTCCAAGGGTAAACTTCTATCCAATATAATTGGAATGGATGAAGATCACGGAGTGTTGCTTCAGTGACATTTGTTTGTATGGTTGAATTTCGACCGTAATGCACTGTGTAGTGGGTTATCACACCGTTTGGTTGTCTTGGAGCAAGCCACTTGATTAGCGCTGAATCGCTGGTTAAGTTAATCAACTGTGGACACAGAATATTACTTTAAAAAGAACTCAACTGACTAATCAGCCATTAGTTTCTAAAATACATTCTAATGTTTATGCGATGCTTTACCTGGATATCTGTTACCGCGTCCTGGGGAACTCCCTCTTTTGTACGAAAAAGAAGTATCGTACTTGGTCCTTCCCCTATTTTGGTAGAACTTGTAACGCTAACATTGTAATGGCTGTTTGCTCTTAAATCCTCGATTACAGTTTCCGTTTCATTTCCTGCAACGCTGTATTAATACTCCAAAGTTACTTAAATGCGTCTTACCTGTTTTTGTTTTGTTGTAATTTTGTTTCGTCACAGTAATAGTATATGACGTAATCACCCCGTTTGCTTCAGACGGTGGTTTCCATTTAAGCTTAACAATCGTCTCTGTGACGTACACAACATGCAGATTTTGCACTGGAGACGACGGGGCCGATTCCATTGTGGTAACGACAATCGATGAGACGGGTCCGGCGTCATACACCCCGACCACCCGCGGATATACCTTGATTACGTACTCAGTGTGTGGCTGAAATGAAATGAAATTCAAGTCGTGTACAGGAGTATTGTTCAAAACGTACTTTTAAGTCGAATATATAAGTGAGATTTCTCGTTTCGTTTTTAAAATATTCCGGAAAACCTTCAACTTGAATGTGAAAAAAGGTTGGTCCTGTAAGGGGAATACCCGGCTGCCACGTCACTTTTATTGTTGTAGCATTTATAGCAAGTGCGGAAAGATCGGAGACTCCATTATCTGGAACTGAGATATAAAAGGTTTAAATTTAGGTCCGAAAGTTCGTTATTGTATTACCTCCGGGTAACGTAGTAAATGAAATCCATTCCGACCAGGGGCCTTGGCCAATATTTGTGTATGCTGAACAACGCACTTTATATAAAGAGTATTTTAACAATTTATAGAAGTCAATTTGTCTAGAATTTGAGAGCACGAAGTGTGATCTTGTGATGTTCTTTGAAGCAATTTCTACTTCATATTTTTTGATAATCCCGTTCCGCTTCACTGGGCTATACCACGTGATTTGCGATGACGTGTCGTTATACGTCAAAACTTCTAATTTGATTGGTGGACCAGGCACTGAAAGAAAGCAAACGGGTTTATATCGGATTCGATGAAACCTGTAGTTCGGTACCTGATTCGTTGGTTCTTCCCGAACAGAGTGAGCTAGGTCCAAACCCCACCACGGTTCGAGCAGAGATCGATATATTATAAGTTGTGAACGGCGTCAACCCAGTTACATTATAACTGGTTGCCTTCATGTCCATGTAATGTACTTCAATGGCGGGGACACCCACCCCGATACCCGAGTATTACACCGTTTAATTGAAAGGGCGTCCTCCATGATACGACGAGTGCGGATTCATTAAGAGCATAGCAACTACAATTGCTCGGGGCGCCGGGAACTGTGGAATAGTTGGGGCTCTACACTACGCGCAACGAGATCTACGATATCTTACCGTCTTCCATTGTTCTCACTTTCTTTGCGTCACTAAGCTGGTTGCCGTCTCCAAGAGCAGTGCTTCCAGACACCCAAACGAGGTAATCTGAATATTTATTGAGGTCTTTGATGACGGCGTTCGTTCCGTTGGTTATCTGCAACAATATTTTACTTGAACTTGTGCTTCGATTCATTGAAATAACAGTTGTTACATTTGTTGCGTGAACAGCGGATATTTTGTCGGTATAGAACACGGTATAGAATTGAATTTGCCCATTTGGAGTTGCAGGTGTCGACCATCCAACACTGATTGATGTTGAAGACAGAGCTTTAACCACGACATCTCGTGGCGGATCTGCAGGAGCTTCAAAACACAACGATGACGTAACACATGAGACGATGCAAGTGACTTACCATCTTCCAAGGTTTGAAATGTTTCTATGGCTGATATCTTTCCACCATTTCCCAACTTAGTGCTGGCTGTCAGATAGACCTCGTACTCAGTAAACTTCTCTAAGTTTCTTAAGACAGTGCGAGGTTTCGTAGTTGTTTTGGTCATAACTTTATCTTCGTTACTATATTTTAAACACAATGTTTACCGAGTACATTGCAAGTATTCAAGCCTACCTGTAGTAAACTGTGTAGTTTACGATAATGCCATTTGGCTTCACTGGTGGCCTCCAGGTTAAGGCAATGGTCGTAGAGTTATACTGTTGGAATATAATATCGTACGGAGCGGATTCAGGTTCTGAATGAAAGACAAATTAACACTGGCTCATTTGTATTATGTTTAACTTACCATCCTCGTCTGTGTGTAGCGAGATGTAAGCTGGTGGTCCTTCTCCGGCGACTGTGTGAGCTGATACCGATACATTATATCGTGTGTATTTGTTTAAATCGAACAATTCCACAAACGTGTCGTTGACAGCTTTGTATTGATTCATATTACCCTCCAACATTGAATATCGAATGGAATATTTTAAAATTTTTCCGTTTGGTTCTTTCGGCAAAGACCATTCCAAACCAATTGATGACGATGTAAGATTTACATACGTCACATTCGTAACCGGAGATCCTGGGACTGGGAAAATACGGTGAAGGATATGTTACCTGCTATGTTTTCATTGTTTAGGAATTATTTTACATAACTTTCATACCATAACACCATCCCATATAATTACTAAATATTTGGTACGTAGTACGTGCTTTTCCCGTATAAGACATAGAATCAGCCTCCTACCATCTTCTAGAGTATGAATTGTGAGCGCATGTGATTGCTGGGATCCATCTCCGAACTTGGTATTTGCCCGCACAGTGGCCGTATATTCACTATATGCTGTTAGATGATCAACTGTCACCGCTGTGACGTCGTTCTCTGTTGTAGCCCTGTTGTAGATTGTAAATATGACCAGTAAGATTTGATTAGAAATGAAATTATATTATTTACCTTATTGTTTTGTTATTTTTTGAGGTGAGTGATATTTCGTAAAACTGTATAATTCCATTCGGTACAAGTGGTCTTCTCCATGTAAGTCTAACTTTTGTGGAAGTCAAGTTTTGGTAAGATACGTTAAATGGCGGTGTGGCTGGTTGACCTTCTTCGGTCTGTATGAAGATGGTTTTGCTTAAAATATTACCAAGTCCTTTCTTTGTTTGGCAGGCAACTTGTACTTTGTACGCAGTGAAAACTCGAAGATTTGTCAGAAATGCAGATGTTTTGTTGCTGTACGAATTAAATGCGTTATAACTATTTAATAATACAACTGTATAGCTGAATTATAAAAAGCAAACATTACCTTGTGATGTTATAAGTTGAAGTAGAGTTGCTATAAAACACTGTGTAACTTCTGGCTCGGCCGTTAATGATCAAAGGTGGTGTCCAGCTGAGTTCAACAACAGATGACGTAATATTCTTTGATGTGACGTTTCGAACCGGAGAAGCGGGGAAATCTTCGTCGGTGTGGATCAGCAGTGTCCCACTAGCCGGCCCATCGCCTAACAGGGTATAAGGCCTGACTCTGACCTGAAAAAACGCGTTGGACGAAATGCGATTTTATAGTTGCATGACTTACCTCGTACGGGCTGAAGATTTTAAGATCTTTTATCAGTGCAAACCTTTCTGTGACTGTGACGTCTAAAAAAGTATCTTTTGTCATGTAGTATACCACGTATTTAATGATTACTCCATTCGCTTCTAAAGGTTCGTCCCATGTTATATTCACAGCGGTTGAGGACACATTATAGTAGGAGAGGTTAATAGGTGGGGAGCTTGGAACGTCTTGTAATGTTCTTAAGTTAACGCCGGAGTTAACTCCAGAACCGCCCGTCGAATGCGCGGCGACAATAAATTGGTATTCTGTGTACGGAATGAGGCCAAGTACTTTTTGTGTCAATACTGCCATTGAGTAGTTTCTTATTTTGCTACCAACAGTCAATTCGTTGATTTCATCCAACCCGGCTTGTCCGTTGTTTCCCTATTATAGATTAAAGGTTTCACTGTTTAGTTTGTTTTCGTTTCTTCGATTAACACATACAAAAAGACGTTTCAATAAATTGTAAGAAAGTTCAACAAAACGACAGACGTTAAAATATGCATATATTTTTAATAATTAATTGATTATAAGTATACACAGTCATGGTCTTAAAACCTATTTAGGAATTAAAAACAAAAATCCAGGCCCCAGACAAATGTATCGTGTAATGTATCGCGCAAACACATAGACACACACACGACTTACCCCTTCTAACCAAAGTGTCAGTTGAGTTACATTTTTAACTTTCGCAAAAATCCAGTAACCGGTAATTACCCCATTAGGGTTTATAGGTGGATTCCATTGTAATGTAACTGATCTGGAGGTTTCAACCTGAGCCGTTAAATTCTGCACGGAACCAGGACCTAAATGTATCACGAATGACGTCACTATTTTAAAATATTTGCAGAAACTTACGTCCTTGTTGAGTATCTGCGAATAAAATTTCCGACCAAGGACTCACGCCGACACTGGTTTCAGCTCTAACCATCACGCCGTATTTAGTGAACGGTCTTAGTTCATTGATATCGTAATACGTCAAATTGCTTTGGAACATTTTATCACCTAAAAACACAATTATTAATTTAAAATCTCCCAAAATTATTTACTTTACTTTGTAGAACTGCGATTGTGTACGTCACAATCCCATTTGGTTGATTTGGTGGAAACCACGTGACATTCAATGACGTATGTGTTGCTGACGTAAGTCTGACATGACGAGGTGGATCGTCTGGAACATCCTCCAACGTCATTTCCTCTCTATATACGGGAATCCCCCTCCCCAGAAGAAGTCCACGCAGTCACTCGAAAACGGTAAAGTGTAAATGGCAACAGTGACGTAACATTGACGAATACCGGACACAATGGATCGAAATAAATCTAAAAAAAAACTAAGATTTAAATCTGGCCAACAAAAAAATAAATTCTGCGTTACCTGGGAAGAATTACGTAGTTTGACTTCATCATTCAAAGCTTCTGTCACTGAATTGTTTTGAAGTGATGATGTCACAGAAACAAGAGCGGTCTTGTCACTTTTCGATTTGTGGTCGAACAGACATAAGTTTTTATCCGAGTTCGACCGTTTAAGTAAATCCACAGAAAGTACCGGGAGGTGGTCGGTGGAAATATTGAGAACGTATCGAATGATTTCCCCATTTGGTTGCTCAGGCGGCTGCCAAGCAACCGTCGCCGAGATTGCGTTTACAGATGACACATGTAAGTCGCTCACCGGCCCTGATATAAGAAAGATAAGTATATCTACATTTTTAGCTAGTTTGGCTTACCTGGCTTTGATTCGGGCATTTTAAAAAAGTAAGATTCGGTAAAATTTCCTACTCCGGCCGAGTTAACAGCAGCAAACAAGGCAACATACTCTGCACCGGGTTCAAGATTTCCCAACAAATATCTGGTTTGATTTGTTTCGATAAGAGTGTAGTTTGTGGAGGGGTGTGGATAATTCTGGGACAAATTTTGCCCATTATTTATTAATCAGCAATAATTATATAAACGTTTACAGTGTCTATTATATCGTACTAATTCATAATTTTCAAGCTGCATTTAAAAGCCGTTTTTAAGTCAACCTATCCAAAAAATGCAAGAAAATCTAATATTTTGCAATACATTTAAAGCAAATTGTTCTCAACCGAACGCTAAAAATTAAAATACATTTCATTCCGTCCGAAGGTATTGTATATAATATACCCTGTGCTTTCTTTAACCAGGCGAAGGGTCATACAATGCATGTTTGTACTTTATAATGAAAACGTGAGTTGAGAAAAAACATAAAATATTATATCAGTTGTCTGAGTACTTAGTCATACATTAGTGTATATTACAGTATTATACCTGCTTAAATCGAATTATATATCTTCGAATTATCCCATTTGGATTCAGCGGTATTTCCCATTCTGTCAACAGTTCTGTCGTGCTGACTGGCTTCAACACAAGGGCTGTAGGAGTTCCTGGTTCTGCGATAATATCTGATACTAACCAGAGATCGTAAATACTATTAGAGTTGCCTACTTGATTCTTTCGTTAATTGGGTCAAGAAATTCGGGTTTTGACTTTCCTTTTCACCATTGCCGCTGAAGGAGCTTACGGAGATGTTGTATTTGACGCCCGGTGTAAGCCCGACCAATGTAATACTTTTATTCATTGTAGATATCTATGAGTGGGTTTAAATAAAGTTTTTTTCTTTAAGTTCGTATGCACACAAACCCTTGTTTGAGACGGTTCAACCGAAACAACGTAGTGTCCGACAATTGATTTCGACGACTCTTCCCACCGAATTGAAATGTTTTCAGTTCCGACATGAAGAATATGTACGTCGGGCGAAATCGGGTCTGTAACGATTGTTATTACTTTTTTATCCTGAAACACTTTAATATCTTACATGTCGTAATTTCATTTGTGACGTTGTAGCTTTTAACACTTCCAAATATGACGCAGATATCTATGACGTAACTTGACCCTGGCGTGAGATCATTGATGTCAACGCTCGTTTGTTGCGTCATAAGATTTTTTGTGTTAAAATCGTCTTTATAAACGAGAAGAAATTGATCGAAAGTTTCCGGTTCCCGCCACCAAACGTGAACCGATGATTTAGTTAAATTGTCCATACGAACGTCATTCGGCGGTAATGGTCCTACAGATTAAGTCATATTTGTATTTGTTCGAACTTGGTGTTTGTTCGAACAGAAACTTACTAGTTTGAATGGTGATGTTACGTGCTACACTCCGATCCTTGTCTAACACGGTTGCAACTTGGACAATATACTGTGTTATAGGAAGTAATGTTGTAATATTAAAACTCGTCGATTCCACGAACCAAAGTGAATTTCCGTCAAGAGAGACCTGCCATAATCGATATGAATTGCTGTACAGAGTGCTTAGGTCTTGTACTACTTACGTCAAAACCGCTATAACCGCCTTCGCCTGGAACCCATGATATAAACGCCCACGTTTCACCCAGTCTAGCGATTGACAGATTTTCAATCTCCCGTAGTTCTAAATTTGTAATCGTTAATTGTTACCATGACCAAAATACACAGCATTTACCTGTAATTTCTGTAAGAATAATAGGTTCGCTTTCAATCTCGCTGCTTGTCGAAACCAGTGAGATTTCATAATACGTTCCAGGTCGCAAATTGTTCAAGGTTTTTTCAAAAATTCCGGGTTGAACGAACAATATTTCGAGTTGTCCTCCCCTGGATGTATATGAAATCTTGTAACCATCCAGAATACCTGTCGGTTGGTCCCAACGTAACGAGATGGTCGTATCACTTCTAGAAACCGTATCCAAAGACAACGGAGTCCGAGGAACTACAGGAAAAAAGTTGGTTTAAATGCGGCAACAGCAAGATGCTATGAACCTACCAGTTATTAAAGAAAGTCGTTTAGCTTTGCTAATATCTTGACCATTTTGCGTTTGTATGGTAAAGTTGTAGCGTGCTCCGGGTTTCAGCCGACCAACTCTTAGTTCTCGCTTTTCATCGGGTCGAATTATATCAACCTCAGCGGGGCAAGGTTCCTGGAAGCCTTCACACCGCACCATGTAAACTCCCTGTACACCTGGCGCTGGATCCCAACCCAAAGTAATTTCGGTTTCACCTCGAGAAGTCATTCGAAAATTCACGGGTGGGGCCATGTCTGAAATACTTAAAGTTAAAAATAATCTGTTAGTCAACCGCCTTAAATTACCCATAATAATTTTGCTCTGATGCTTGATGGGATAGCTCGAGGCGCTTCCTTGCGTGGTTACTGTTGTTAAAACATAAGTTTGACCCGGTGTCAATCCTTCCACCGTGGCCTCCACGTATGTATCGCCGCCAAGGTAATCCACTGGTATTCTCCACACCATAGAATCGTCTAAATATTGAATTGTTAAATTCGAGTTGGGACTACATAACCAAGCATAAGACCTGGGCTGGTGAAAGTCAAATTAAAACCATCAAATTTTAAAACTTTTCCATCGCGTTCTCGATTAAATATGATTGATATATTAACCGAAGATGATTGTGGCTTTTCTACCGTCAATGCTTTGGGTGGGAGTGGGCCTGCGTAACAACAGTTCATTTAAACGTCTTTATTTTCTGAGGAATTCTTATTAGACGACGCAAAGAACAAAAACATTCACTGCGGTACTTGATTGAAGGGCACTTAAACTCTTTGTTCAGTGCGTATCAAGTGCCCACACTTACGCACGTGTTGTTTGGCTGACGAAGACAGCGCTACTCTGATCAATTCCTTTCAATGAAATCATCGCAATCTCGTACGATTCTCCTGGACTTAAACCATCGACGAAATATGAAGTTGCAAAATTGTTCGCTACCAATATTTTCCTTGAATGTAAACACGAATAAAATTACGGGCTATGTGTGTAAACACGAATAAAATTAATTATAGATCTTACGTTTCATCGGCAGATTTGGTTTTCAAAACAATCCTGTATTTTTCTACCAACCCAACAGCGCTTTTCCAGGCAATCTCAAACGATTCCTCGGTTATTGATGTGTGGTTAACATGGAGTGACCGTGGCGGTGCAAGTGCTGGTGAAATAGTAATAAATGGCAATCTATATTTAATGTCGGGGTCAAGCTTACGTGTCGAGAACGATAAGGAAGTCGATTCACTTTCCGATGTCACCCAACCACGCGGGGTAGTATGGTTGCTGATAGTAATAATGCGCAACACGTAGTGACGATGAGGCTCCAAGTTGAGCAAGGTCGTAGTTCTGGCCAAGCTATCAAGCTGTAATTGTCCTTCGAGGGAAAATGTGCTGCTTTCGGCAATAGATTTGTTGAGTGTTCGAAAATGTATGAGAAATCTAAAGAACAAAAGTATTACGAGTTGTTTTATCATGCTGATTTACGTACGATGAAAATAGACTGTCGTTGTGTCTTTGAGGTCCAGCCCAATTCAAATGTGCTGTTGTTGGAGTAATGTTGACTGCGTTAAAACTCTCAACCGGATACGGATCTAAAAACACTCAACGGTTACTTTCAATCTTTATTTTTAACACCTGGTGCTAACTTGTTGCGAAATACGTGGATGGAAAAGTTCCCGAATATACAAAGTTATCATCACTGATTGCATCGACAGTCATAACCGAAGCAGAGTAGATGTGGCCGGATTTTAATCCAACCGCATTCCATTGAGTGTCCGTCGTAATACCACCCTCCTGCGACCCTGTTAAAATTTAAATTTATATTTTGCCAACTCAATCGTGAAATTGTCACCTTCGGTACTTTCTATGGTTATCTTGAAGTGTGAGGTTTGGGATTCATTGAATGAGACTGGGGCCGCCCACTTGAGCGCAGCTGAGTTCGGCGTTGTTTGAATGAACAATTGATTTGGTGACGGTATAACTGATAGTAAGTATGGTATTGTAAGTATGTTTGCTCAGTTGTGTGTATTAAATTGAATATCTTATGGAAATAAATGTTTTAGTCGGTATATGTTGTGGTTAACAAACCAATACTCACTTGGGTATTGACAAATAAAATACAATTCTCTGGCACATTCCATGTCGTTCCACTTGAGACGACTATGATTTGGTCGTGGGTGCAATACAACAACACAGTCTTCTTCATTTCTGATGTCACTATTAGGACTACCTTCTTGCCAATAATTGGATTTAAGTGAATCGGGAACTTTTCTCGAGTCGGAGAAAACAAAATCGCCTTCGTTCTGAAAATTTAATTTGTAGGAGTATTATGTGGTAATCATAATTTAATGTTGACCCATCACCTAAACTATACCGGTATTGGTGTTTTATATCAGCAAACTGTTTGCGAATTAAAGTCGCGCACATTAAAGATGCAACTGCATAGTAATGATGTGATGGACGACCAAACTTATAGTTTACAAGCTAAGTCGTCGACGTTTAAAATACTTTGCAGGATTTGTATTTTTATCATTCTACAAATGAAAATAAAATAAAACAAACCATTCTGTCATTTATACCGATCCAGTACATTGCGTCCGGAGAATGTAAAACTTCCGGTAGGGAATAAGTTTCACCCCAAGTTTGTGGGTTGGCTAAATGAGCTCTCGCACTGAAATTTTGACAAACATCAACCGCAGATTCCCATGTTTTACGAATAAGCGGGCTCCAAAAACACGATGATTCAATTCCAATCATGCCTTCCGGACATTTTCCTGATAAATATTTAAAAAATTAAACCAAAATTTCATAATAGTTAAAAAGTAGAAAAGGTATTACCAAACGTTATATTTGCTTTCCATGTTGATGAACTGCTGTTCAGTCTAATTTCGTAAATTTGACCGTTTTTCAAACCTCCAAAATTTATTGGAGATTGCCATGTAATTCCAGGTTTCTGGAAATAAATCAATTTATTAATTTGACCTTTCTATTATTTATACTATTAAATTACTGGATCTTCCGTTAGCAATCTTAAATTAAATTCCATTTCTTGCGACTCAGGTGACCACTGCAACCTCACTGTTGATGTGGTGACGTTATTAACTTCTACATGAAGTTCACTTCTTGTGCTTAACACCTGGTAAAACAATAATTTGTAAAAAACAATACTTTTGCTCAACGAGTATTTGTTTCATTTACCTGTCCCAGAATGCACACAATCAAATATCCTGCTGACATAATTATTCCACACTAGTTAACAACAGTTTCTTACTTTCGCCTAAATATGTGAATCTCAAGAGAGTGCTACGTTAGAAGTATATTTGAAGGGCTATTCAACCCAAAGCTTGCGCTTTCGTCACGTTATACAAAATCTGCTTTTCGTAAACGTTTTACAACATTTGTTAATTAATTTTTTACAATTGGATAAGACATGTCGTATAATGTGAAATTCCGAAACCGTTAAAATTTGAGATTGCGTTCATAAACGACTCATCAGAATAATATAAGCGGGTTAAAACCTCATACAAGAGGGTCTGCTAATATTTAGAGTACGTACAGGCAATGCAGGCCAAAGTATATTATTTATTATACATTTTAAGTTGCTTATTTTGTTTATACTTGTAGTTAAATCCTGTATGATATTTCGAAAATTCTATCAACAAAATGTATGATGGTTACAGGATCAAGTGGCTGAATTCTCACTGTTAATTTATTTTAGATTATATTGCCCAAGTCGGTGTTAAGGTGTTGAAATCAAGAAGCTATAGATTAATAAAATTTATCAATACAAGCCACTTTATATGTAGGCTACTGTACTGGTATTAACAATTGATCAGCTCTTTGCTATTTAGATGGATTTTTTTCTGTGAATCTCATTACTGTAGTCAGTAAGAAAGCCATTCGGTGAATGCATAGAGAACAGCGCACTGAATGTATCATCCATTCTCATACGCAGCCCATGTGGGAGGCTGCAGGCGGTTTGCAAGGCGCTATTTAGTCCGACAGGTGAATCTGGTGGGTTAGTGTATTGCCTATCAGTCATGGGGTTGAAGGTACGTGACTAGTCTCTAGCTAGTCGTCTTTGTCCTTGGGCAAGGCATTTAACAGACATTGTCCGAACCCAGCTGATTAATGAATTCTACTAACATAAAGGAACGTGTGAATCACACAACACATGCAATAGCTGCGGTAATGCGACGATGGGCGCGAGGTGATCTGATGATTGCCCGTGTGTTATCACCCTTAGTTTTCCCATTCACGAGGATAAACATAAATGTCCTATCCTTCTTACCTATCCTATCGCCTTATATCGCAAATTCCCAGCAATCTGTTTGTCATAAACTTAATAAAGGGTAACTTTTGCTATGTACATTTGAGTATTGCGCAACCTGCTTACGACCTACTTTCTAATGTTGATTTCGACTTACCCGAGTAACTATATGACGTAACAATGCACGAGTTTATTATTTTTTACTTTTAAGTTTATTATAGGTCAGTGAGTGTATTTCGATCAGTACACAAGGCGGTCAGTAAAATTTGGTTGCAGATACGGAGTTGTGATCTTTACTGATTGCGCCTAAGAGCAAAACTGCAAACATTTAGACAATCGACAGTTACCGCTTTTTTGGATTAAGAAACACGACACTGTTTACGGCTCCACACGGCAATGGATAATCGAAGTATTGTATTCGCACCAACTAAATTGGTTCGTTTTTACTTTATATTTGTTCTGGTTTACTTCGCCGACCAACAAATCTACGTAAGGCATTGGATATTTCACTATGCATGGTTTGGATTGTGTCAGTGGCTTAGTGGCAAGTCCATGAGTTGAGTTATCGGCAGGATTCATTTTAGTAAGGACGAAATTCCTTCCACTGATTAATATCTGCATGGCGGTCGATTTTGACGATTCGGTTGGCAACAAATGTATGAAGCCGTTTTTTGCAATTGCATGTTGTCAACTTTAATTCTTCTTTGGCTCATTGGTCATAGCGAACAGCCAAAACGGCTGCCGTTAATTGAAGTAGTGGAATAGACGTGGTGCTCATCGGTGCTACTCTGGCTTTTCCGATGAGAAACGAAATGTATTTTCAATGTATTTTCACACAGCGTATAATTTAATTTTAGAGTTTTACTGCAATATATACTGTTTATTTTGTTTAGCCTTTAAAATTCTTTTTAAAGCGCAAGTAACGTAGAATAAATAGTGAAAACATTTATTCCGTCAGTAGGATATTTATATCAAGAACCTAAAATCAGTCGGGTAAGTTTGTCAAATTAAATGATGGTAGACACGCTGGTTCGTATTAACAGATACAAGTTGTTAAAAAAGTATAAATGTAGAAAGGTGGAATCTTTTTAACGAATTTTTAAAATGGATTTGAACATTGGCACTTATTTTTTTCCAGAACCCGTTTTAAGTAATGTTAAAAAACGTTTATTAACAAATTTGCCAGAAACAGCGCTTTAGAAACAATCGACGTTTTGCTCTCGTTTGCCGTCTAGCGGCCGTGTATTCTTCATCGTAAATATTTTCACAGAATCATGCGCGTAATTAAATGGCATCACCGCCATTTACTACAATTGGCAACCGTTCTAGTGCACACTAACCCTGCTATGATAATAACAATAAAATTAAAAAAAATTAAATTTTGTGAATAATAGAAATGTGAATCATACACAACCCACTGTAAGAAATCCGGTAACCCGACGATGGGCGCGGTGATCTGGAAATAGCCCGTGTGTTAACCTTCTTCATTTTCCCATTCACGGAGATATACATAAGTATCCTATTCTAAAAAAAACGATCAAAGCTGGAAACGGCTCTCACCTCATTCTAATACATTAATTGATGATATTAAACATGTCTCTTTTGGATAACAATAAAATTTCTATTGTACATTATTACATAAAATTTCCTTCATTTCGTTATCTGAATACTCCTCGTGAGATGGCGCTAATGCGTAGTCGCTACCCAGCCATGTGCGTCGAATATAAGGAAAGAATAGGATAGGACATTCGTTAACACAAAGACAATCGTCAGATTACCTTACGCCTAACTTCGGGTTTCCAAAGCTCTTGCAGTGTGTTATGTATAATTCACACAATCCTTTAATTTAGTAGAAACCATTAAGATGCTGGGTGAGGCAATGTCCCGTTAAGTGCCTTGTCCAAGGACACAAGCGACTAGCTAGAGACTAGTTTTGTGCCTGCAACCCTTTGGCTGGAAGGCGAAGCACTAAACCACCAGACTAGCAACAGCACAGTGTTTATTCACTTGCTAACCTACTGGAAAATAAGCGGAGTTGGTTGTTTAATTATATGGCAGGATTGATGTATATGGATGTCGTTATCAATAATAAACACCATGTGTGCAAAGTTAACCGAAAGTTTAATAACATTATTGCTCAAGTAATCGCTATAAACGTATGTTTATCACTGTTGGACGATTTGCGAACAACAGACATTGCCTATTATGCCACTGATATAAGTTATTAATAATAAAATGTTGATATAGACCTTGTTGTTAATTTTAAAGTAAGAAATCGAATGACTTTGAGTTTTTGCAACCGATTTTTTATTCGCACATGACAAGCACGCAAAATTTCCTAACGTTTCTCCTACCACCCGATTCGTTACGGATTAGCCCATAGTATGGGACATGGTTTGGTATGATTAGCGCATAGTATGCAGCCATGATCGTATTTTCATACCACATGGTAAGGCGATTAAGCATATTATGGTTGGAAAAATGTTAAGCGACCGGTTAAGGTTGCCGGCTAATACTGTGGCCGAAGATGTCTGTGACAACATCGTGGAAGTCGTTTGCTGCTACTAGGTAAGATTGTGTGCTGACATTATAGCTTCACTAGGCTAGTTTTGTGTAGACACTGAACTGAGTGTTGTACGGCAATATTGGGTAAGGTTGTACGGCAATACTGGGTGAGGTTGTGCGCAAATACTGGGTGATGTTGTACGGCAAAACTGGGTGAGGTTGTACGGCAATACTGGGTAAGGTTGGACGGCAATACTGGATAAAGTTATACTTCAATACTGGGTGAGGTTGTGCAGCAATACTGTGACGTTGTGTTTCATTACTGGGTAAGGTTGTACGGGCAATACTGGGTAAGGTTGTGTAGCAATACTGGGTAAGGTTGTACGTCAATACTGGGTGAGGTTGTACGGCAATACTGGGCAAGGTTGTACGGCAATACTGGGTGAGGTTGTACAGCAATACTGGGTGAGGTTGTGCGCAAATACTGGGTGAGGTTGTGTTTCATTACTGGGTAAGGTTGTACGGCAATACTGGGTGAGGTTAGGGTTAGGATTTGGGTACAATTATGAAAACGTTCCTAGGAGCATCTCTCATAACTTTTTTTCTGTTTATTTTTTTCTGTAAAAATGCTTAACCCTGATTTCTTTATTCATTACCCAACTTTTTATAAAATAAAAACACATTTTTTGGAAATTAAAAAAATTTAACATTGTACCTATGTGAAAAAAAATTGAGTATAAAAGAGTGCAAAATCACTTTTAGTTTTAAGGCAATAGTTATTGTAGTTGCTTTGACTTGATTTATAACATATTTAGAACAGTTAAATATATTTTTAAAATAATTTTTAGGGTTAGGGTCAGGGTTAGGGTCCGGGTCAGGGTTAGGGTTAGGGTCAGGGTTAGGGTTAGGGTTAGGGTCAGGGTCAGGGTTAGGGTTAGGATTAGGGTACAATTATGAAAACGCTCCTAGGAGCATCTCTAATAACCTTTTTTCTGTTTATTTTTTTTCTTTAAAAATGCTTAACACTGATTTCTTTATTCATTACCCAACTTTTTACAACATAAAAACACATTTTTTTGAAATTAAAAAAAATAAACATTCTACCTATGTGAAAAAAATTGAGTATAAAAAAGTGCAAAATCATTATTAGTTTTAAGGCAATAGTTATTGTAGTTGCTTTGAATTAATTTATAATATATTTAGAACAGTTAAATATATTTTTAAAATCATTTTTAGGGTTAGGGTTAGGGTTAGGGTTAGAGTTAGGGTCAGGGTTAGGGTCAGGGTCAGGGTTAGGGTCAGGGTTAGGGTTACGGTCAGGGTCAGGGTCAGGGTCAGGGTCAGGGTCATTGTCAGGGTTAGGGTACAATAATGAAAACGCTCCTAGGAGCATCTCTAATAACTTTTTTTCTGTTTATTTGTTTTCTTTAAAAATGCTTAACCCTGATTTCTTTATTCATTACCCAACTTTTTATAACATAAAAACACACTTTTAGAAAATTAAAAAAATTTAACATTGTACCTATGTGAAAAAAATATTGAGTATAAAAAGTGCAAAATCATTTTTAGTTTTAAGGCAATAGTTATTGTAGTTGCTTTGACTTGATTTATAATATATTTAGAACAGTTAAATATATTTTTAAAATCATTTTTAGGGTTAGGGTTGGGGTCAGGGTTAGGGTCAGGGTTAGGGTCAGGGTTAGGGTCAGGGTTAGGGTCAGGGTTAAGGTCAGGGTTAGGGTCAGGGTCAGGGTCAGGGTCAGGGTTAGGGTTAGGGTTAGGTTTAGGGTTAGGGTTAGGTTTAGGATTAGGGTACAATTATGAAAACGCTCCTAGGAGCATCTCTAATAACTTTTTTTCTGTTTATTTTTTTTCTTTAAAAATGCTTAACCCTGATTTCTTTATTCATTACCCAACTTTTTATAACATAAAAACACACTTTTAGAAAATTAAAAAAATTTAACATTGTACCTATGTGAAAAAAATATTGAGTATAAAAAGTGCAAAATCTTTTTTAGTTTTAAGGCAATAGTTATTGTAGTTGCTTTGACTTGATTTATAATATATTTAGAACAGGTAATATATTTTTAAAATCATTTTTAGGGTTAGGGTTGGGGTCAGGGTTAGGGTCAGGGTTAGGGTCAGGGTTAGGGTCAGGGTTAGGGTCAGGGTTAGGGTCAGGGTTAAGGTCAGGGTTAGGGTCAGGGTCAGGGTCAGGGTCAGGGTCAGGGTTAGGGTTAGGGTTAGGGTTAGGGTTAGGGTTAGGGTTAGGGTTAGGATTAGGGTACAATAATGAAAACGCTCCTAGAAGCATCTCTAATAACTTTTTTTCTGTTTATTTTTTTTCTTTAAAAATGCCTAACCCTGATTTCTTTATTCATTACTCAACTTTTTATAACATAAAAACACATTTTTTGAAAATTAAAAAAATTTAACATTGTACATATGTGAAAAAAAATTAAGTATAAAAAAGTGCAAAATCATTTTAGTTTTAAGGCAATAGTTATTGTAGCTG